>JAQQZR010000023.1:10087671-10128859 GCA_030068235.1 Notoglanidium macrostoma | reverse complement strand
TGTGTGTGTGTGTGTGTGTGTGTGTGTGTGTGTGTGTGTGTGTGTGTGTGTGTGTGTGTGTGTGTGTGTGTATATAATATAGATATAGTAGGGTCCAAAAGTCTGAGACCACATTTGAAAATCTGGGATTTTTCAAATAAATGTTCAAAAAATTTGATAGTCAACATTCTGCACTATTTCTAGGTCCCAGTTTAATTGTAAACAAGTTTGTGATATTAAATTTGCGACCGTGTGAACTGCTTTGTACAAAAGGTCAGATTTCTTCGTGCTTAATCTCTTCTGTTGAAACGTGTTGAGACAACACTTCAGTGGATTTGATCTAAAATGGCTCATAAGGTTTTGTAGCATCCATGCCAGCTCGAGAGCACACTGTCATTAAAGCAAATAAAGAGAACACATCAAGTACTTAGCAACTCTGAAATTCATGTAAATATTTCAGAGATTCTACTTTTCACTCCAGTTGTTGTCAGTAATATAGGGTTCGGTATCAAACCCCATACTCTTCAGGTTACCAAGCGAATTACATCAGTACTACTGAGTACCGATTCACGTTAAATCATTTTTAATCTTGGTACCTGAGAGCGCATCTAGGTGAGAAAGTAATGTATACATGAGCGAGAGAGAGACTGTGTGACCTCACCTCTGCAATGTGTTGAAGCTCAAGGCACCGTCAGGATGGTGTGCTTACACTGTGCCCTGGTGACAGACTGCGACAGAGTGAAGGTTATAGAGATGGTTTTGGAAGGAGAGAAGGAGGTAGAGAGAGGTTTTAATTTGCATGATGTGTAAAATGTTGTAAATAAGTAACGAAATGTTGAAATTGAGACTTTTCGGGTTATTTATTCTTTTTTTTTTTATTATAGAAAGAGTAAAGTACTGAAAAAGCACTGCTGGGTACTGAATTCCAGGTACCAGTATTGGTTCAAGTGTGTATGGTTTCACTTGTGCTCTCAGATGTTTGGACTGTATTTTTTTAAGCTATAATGCTTCAGAGATGTATAATTTTTTTTTTCCATTAGGTTTTTTAGTTTTTACAATCCGAAAGGTGATCTGAGACCTTTCAGTACATCTTCACACTGAAACTATATATATATATTCCAACTCTTTCTGAAATATAAGTAACCGAATGTAATATGATTTTTAGGACACACAGAAATTAATACTAATTAGACTGCAGCAATATATGTAAAAGTATTAAATAAATGACGTGTTTTATTTCAGGTACTTTGTTATAGAGCAACCAGCAAGAGTCTTTTTGCAATCAATTTTAGGAAATAAATGTTTCACTAGACCTAGTATTTGTTTCCCAGGCTCTAAGGTTGACAGCACTGTAGTCGAGCTTGAGAACCAGCAGCAGCAGGGTCCAACATGTACTCCTGCTCACAGCCTCCACCTGCTGCATCTGTCTGGCCAAGGAACGCTGGTGCAGGAGAGCCTTTCACAGTAAGATAAATTTAAACTAATGCTAGTCATGGTCTTCTAGTGTCTTTCAAGCGTCCTCTTGAGCATAAATGATACGTTCCAAGCTTAAGTGCTTCTTTTTTTCTCATTCAATAGGCAGTCTGTTGATTTTGTGGCAGCCACACAAGACAACTTAAGCCAAACACCACTCATTGTCCCCAATTCACCCACAGAACTGGAGAATGAGCAGGGTAAGGCCATAGACGTGGAGACGGGATATGTATACAAGATTCAGCACCCCATCTCTAATCGCATTCCTCATAAATCTTATTCAGATTTAAATGAAGCTGCGGAATCAGCAATGGACACCTCTGAGACTCCTAATGACCAAGCACAAAAAGGGCAGGAAGAACCAATGGATGTGGATCCTGTCCCACAGCCCACAGTGTCAAGCGTAGTGTCCCAGAATTCCCCCAGTTCTGCCTCGGAGAAAAGCCTGTCCTTGCCAACACAGCCTGAATTTTCACATGTAAGTTTTTCAGACCAGTTAAAGACTTGATTGCAATTTTTCTACTCCTTTCCACATTGTAATCCACAATGGGAATAAAACATGTTGTCCGCTGTTATATACAAAAAAAAAAAATCAGTGTTGTGGTGATGTGATTCATTTTCTCACAGCAACACACTACCAGTGTTCTGTTCCTTTTATATCACAACAATTTGCCAGTGATTACAATTATTAATTTATTAATGCATGACAAATAATATAATGTGTAATTGATGATGGTTACATTTAATGTTGTGGAACATCTGCTGTGTTCTTGTCAGGTCCAGTTATCACATTTGTTATAGCAGCTGTAAGCAGTTGTTCCCTCACCCGTTTTTTTCCACCCTCCGGCTTTTCCAAATCCATTTGTTGTTAGCTGTAGATTATATGGAGGATCTGCCACATGTTCCTTTGAATGAAGTGTAAATTTAGATAGAATATTGGAGCAAGTTCATTAACATAAACCTGTGATTTTAATTACAGCCAACACTCAGAGCTGTTGTAAATTAAACGATCTACCCCACCAGATTTACGCATTCAAAAATATTGTGGTATAAAATCTGTTCACATTCACTAATGTGCTATTAATCCCAAATAGGATGTTTTTGTGCCTACGCCATCCTTGGAATCTGCGGTCTCCAGTCAAGGTCCAGATACTTTGAAGAAAAAGGAAGCACCAAAAGAAAGTCCATCTACAGTCCTCGATGCAGAAGCGTTCAAAAAACCTGTGGGCAGCCAGCCTTCTCAAGTGGTGACGTGTTTCCAGTTGGAGCTGGACAGTGAAAATAGTGTTTTTGATAAGAAAACTCAAGCATTCACTGTGGATGATGACAGTCAGGCCACACAAATTGAGGAAATACAGGAGCCTGTAGGAGAGGATGAGAGAGACTCTGTCCCTGTGCGCCACAATGAGAAAACGGACAAAAGAATCATGGATTGTAGCCTTAATAAAGCTGCTAATTTACAAGGGATTTCCCAGGAGCCTGAAATGAAAACTGCGGAGGATAAAGAATGTTCCTCTCAAAAGCTGTCCTCGCAGTCTTCAAAGGGGCAAAACGGGAAAATAAATGACAGCGTGGCTAAATCTCAGGAGATTCAGTGTATTTCGAACACTGTAGCCTGCCAGCAGATGGATGAAGGGGGTTTGGGTAAAGATCTGACCTTGAGTAGTTGCTCGAAAAGCAAAGAGCAGGCTGGGAGAGCCACTAACACAACTCCTGTTCCATCTCAGTCCCAATCCCAATCGGTCATATTCTCTAACAAGAATCTTCCAGGTGAAGGAGAACAAGGAATCGACGGTGACCAAAAACTGAGCCAGCCAGTGTCTCAAAGTCACAGACTTGACGGTATCAGCAACACTAAAGATGTAGACGAGGAAGATGAAGACAGAATGGATGAAGGTGATGTACAGAGCACTAGCAGGACCGAAGGCTCTGGATTGGGCCTGGCACTTTCTCAGAGTCAGATCGAGTCTCCAGAGCCGATGGAAGATGGAGAGGAAGTCGCCCAACCTGCAGGCAGCAAGGACGAGGAGAGCCTCAGTGTCATAGCCCTGGAGGAGAGCGAGCGAGTCTCCCAGGATCGAGAGTGTGTCGAGAGGTCACCGGTGTTCAGAAGTTCCTCACAGCCTGTCCGAGGGTCCCCGAAGGAGAAATGTGAGCCTGGCAGAAAAGTCACGGGCTCCCAGCCAAGCAGCTCAGGCCAGAATTTGAAGGTGGATACTAGAGCTGGTGCCAGTAACGCACAGACTAGTGATGGAGCACCCAGTGGAGGATCACAGGTCCTGAATGTGGCCAACAAAAGCCTGAGTGACAGCTCTGGAGGTAGGATTAATATAGAATTAGTTTGGGGCTAAAATCATTACTCATAATTACATGATCCGCAAGCAAACTGGTACGCATCAACATGAAAAGTGTAGCAAACCGATTTAAATCAAACGTAATTTCTTAAAAATAAATAAATAAATAAAAATCCATCCCTTTTTTTTTAATTTTTATTTTTTTACACTTTTTCTTTTTATGTCATCCAACACAAATGGTGGAGGCATTATGTTTTTTGGGTTGTCTGTCCATCCAAGGTTCTTGTTCAAGTGATATGTCAAGAATGAGTGGTTGAAAGATAGGAATTATACAGCATTATTATTGTAATCAGCAGATGAACTGATTAGTTGGCATCAGGTTCTAGGTGTTTTTGTATATTATGGGATGGATATTGTCAGTTGCATTGTTCTTAATTGTTCCAATTTGAGTAGTGGCTGTGGCTAAGAGATATGCCATCTCTAAGACCTTCCCATGTGTAAAAAAAAAAAATGTGCCACGAATGACAAGAAAAGTGGAAAAAACATGAATAGTAAATGGTTAGTAAAGTACCCTTTTGAATAATTAAGTTTGTTGTAGTTCTCACTATTTATATAGCCGAATGGTAAAGTTTAATATTACAGTTGAGATGATCTACAAGCTGTGTAGTAGATGCAAAAAGAAAGTGTGGACATAAAGGTTATTAGAATATTTATTCCACCTTCAGTAAGAGAAATGCAAACCTTATGAATTAACCTCTTTTGAATAAACATTTGTCCACTGTTAATGTACACTAATTGCCCGATTTTGTTAATTTGCTCCTAAAGGAACATCTGCGAAACCAAAGACATCAAATATCTTGTTTGGTGTCCTTATTACTTCTTCCAAGGAGGTTATGTTTTTAGTGTGGTTTGTTTGTCTGCCTGTTTGTTTACTGTATGGAGGCGTGTTAAAAGCCTACTCAACGGATTTCCATGAAACTTGGTGGCAGGGTGTAACATGGGACAAGGAAGAGCCCATTAAACTTTGGGGTGTGTCTGACCCACAGGGTGGCTACGTGTAATTGGTTTCTCTTTCCCTGATGTTACAAGATACGGCATTTGGGCTTGGCAGAAGTCTACATCTTAAAATCCAGTAGATGGCAGTAAAGTTCAATAAAGAGACAAAACATAGCCAATGTCGAAATACGATTACTCCATTGGTAACATGTTGCAGTTGCAGATTTGCATATTATAGAGAGGAGTTGACTGTTGTCCTTGGCGGGGCTCTGCGCTCTCTGAGTGCCCTTCTAGTTTTGTCCAGGTGGTTTGCCAGGTTTTGCACATGACTGTATTTGCAACATCTATTTTCAGATTTGATGATCACATGATGATTTGATGTGATCTTCAATGGTTAAGATTTGAAGTAGATGCTCTGCTACCAGCTCCTTTTCCATTATGGGTTTTTAATGAAGCTAAATACTGGCATGCTTTTTTGCTCTGCAGATCTTCCATTCCACTTCACGCTTCCCAGAGAAGGAGAACTGATTGGGCCTGCTCCGAGCGCAACTCCTCCACACGTCAGACAGCTAAAGAACACACCGCTCCACAGCACTCCTATCGGTGGGTGGCCTTGTTGTATGACATTTTAGTAGCTGTATGCACATCATGGATATAAATTCTGAAGGGAGACACAGGAAATGATGGTTCCACACTTGCCAAAAGTCATGATTACAGACTTTTTTGTATGTTGCAGAAATGAGCACATTCCGTGAACGGACAGAGGCCGACGTTACCAGGGAGACAACCATGGCGGCCAGTGAGATCTCGGTCGAGGAGAGCAGAGAGGGGGAGGAGCTGGCAGCACAGGGGGGTGATGGGAAACTGAGTCTCAGAATGAAGGTGGTGACCCCTGTAGAAGAGGGCAACTCGGGGTCCGAGGGTTTCAGCCTACAAAGTAAGAACTTGCTCTCTCTTCTGTCTCTTTTACTTAATGTATCTGTCTCATCAAATATTATGAATGTAGAAATCTTCCATTCCGTTCTGTAAGGATGAGAAAAATTGCCTTTATTGTGGCCACTATTCACAATCGCTGACTTTTGCAAATGTCTCACCAGAACCGTCCTTATCAGATGAGGAAGGCTCCGTTTCCAAGGCTACCACCGTTTCCAAGGCTGTTTCCAGGTAACAGGGTGGTGGTTGCTATGTGAGAATGATCATTTGTGGGAGTGTGTGTGTGAGGAGAGGTTGGATGCCATTTTCCACTCTCCTAGCTGCTGATTCATCATCACTTAGATTTATGACACTTTTTTTTTTTTATTCCTGCACAGCCCATGGTATTACTTTTTGGGAATATATCCCTAACAGGGATTATAAAAAAAAAAGATCTTGATTGATATACGTGTACTGTCAATGTCAACTTCAGAATTACTGACAATCGTTAGGATAAGAGGCAAAAATGTTTTCTAATACTTGGAAAGTAATTGACAGTTATTCTCAAATATTTTTTAAACAGTATAATGTCTCTAATCTGTAGCAAAACAAAGGGCTGTGCCGTTTTCCCAACTTTGTGCGGGTGGTGGGACTATATTTAATTTATTGTTGCTTTGACCACATATGAATATGCACACACATCACTCTTACCCAACGTTATCTATCCAGGGCTAGGCATTCAACTAAAAGGCTTTCAAAACAGATGGTTGTTAGTCTTCACAAGTCAGATAAGGCATATAAAATATTTATAGTATGAACCCAGTTAATGTGTTTTAGGGACTTTTCCTTTAATCACTCCAAAATTTGAGCTAAACCACATGTACTACTTAAAAAAATAATTATATTTCAAATCTTTGTATGACTGTTTAGTTGTGTAATGAACTCTGCTTGTGTTTGCTCTGTTCCGTCCTCTCAGCCCTCAGTCCATCTTCACTCGGGTTCGTGAGGTTCACAGGCAGCTACAGGAAGAGGAAGAAGAGAAGGAGCCCAGGGATCTGTCACTCAGGTGCTGCTGCTCTCCTGCACACACGTCACCAGTTCAGCTTCTCTCTGCCTCCTTTTGTTATCACATTTGTACATTTCAGGCATTTTGACAGAACTGGCATTAATGCTGCAACACTGTTTATATACTGATAAGTCTATGTTGTGTAAGATGTGTGGATATGAAAAGCTGCAGGTTTTCCTTTGTGATTCTCCTCCTGGTGTCTGGAGTGTGCCCGACCTTGGGAGTTTTTGTGAGGGTTATAAATAGAGCTCCCTCGGTACAGGGTATTTTTGGAGACCATTAATTTGGTTTCACAGTGCCCTGTTTGCTTAGAGTGATATGCTGTGAAATGGTGTGTGCCCTACTTACACCAAGAGCTTTGGGGAGGCTATTTTGGGTTTTAAGTCTGTAGACAAACATGGAAAAGGGAAGATGTGATTCTAGTTTTTTGACTATTAATAGGTATTTTCAACAACAAATCCTTTTTTATAATCTCTCATCAGTTGAGCCACTTCTCTTAAGCATGTGAAAAACTTTAGACATATTACCTAATTAATAAACTTTTGAATGGAGATTTTTCTCAGTATTTCTGTAAAAAGTAAGCACCATATTTGAGCTCACACTGATCTCAAGAAAATAGCTCTGGAATCATGACTGCGACTAGGAGAGTTGTGACTTATGTGAGCTATGTGTGCAGAGACAAGAGGATTAGAAAACTGTTTGTACACTAGTACGGCGTTCACTTTCCAATGTTGGTGAACAAATTTTCTTCTTCAGGCTCCGTCAGTTTGAGGTTTAGAGAGTGTTGTGTTTTGGGAAACGGGGTGGCGGCAATAGTTCGGGTCAGTAATGGGATTCGGTTTACCTACTGAATTTACCGATTCTTTCGAATGGTTCATTTCAATGAATGAGTTGTGTGATTTGACCAATTTAAAACCTGCAAACTGTGCTAAGCCAGCTGGCAGGCTTTGTTCAGGCAAAAAAGCAAGTAAAATTCAAAATAGGCGTTTTTAGTATGATGTGTAGTGTATTATTAAAATTTTATGACCAGCATTACATAGAAGGCACGCAAAGTTTGATTCAAATGGGGAACAAACTTGGTTCAGAAGAACAATTACTTCATGAGACTACATTAATGACACCATGAGGTTTGATTTCCAGTTTGCATATTTATAGATCCTTGCGTTCTTTATGAGGGTTTAACTTGTAGAGATGTTCTTGGTGTAAAATTCTAAGTTCAATATTAAACATGTAAATCGTAGCCTGTTTTAAACACTACAGACATAGTGAAGCAGTTTAACCTGTCTCTTTTTCTCCCCTGGACTACCCAGACCTCTAAGCCAAACTGACCTCCCAAACAGCGAGAACCCTGATCCGCCTCCCGAGGCAGTAGGTAATTGTACACGAGAGCAGTTATTACAGCAGACCAACGGTACTGCCGTGCACTCGGAGCCTCTGGCTGAGGTGCAGACCTCCACAGCTAAACAGCACGAAACTCCCAGCACTTCTGAACAGGCACCTCGCAAGTCACTCCCAGGCCAGAGAGCTGTGACTCAGCAAACCAGCGTTGACCTGTCCTTGACGAGTCCTCTCAACAAAGTAAGACATTCAGCATATGATTGAGTTATGTTAGGAGCGAACAGAGTTAAAACTGAGTCGTTTCCTTTTTTCCTGTTTCTTCATCAGAGAGCAGTATCACAGCAGACCAGCTTTGATGCCTCTGGACCACAGCTCCCATCAGGCAGGGTAAGAGACTTCACTGTTCAGCAAATATACTTAATAGACAGTGCTTAAGACGGTAAAGAATAAGAGAGACTGTACTTATTGGCATGTTCATCAAACCACACTGTATGTTGTTATAATAAAGAAGACTTTCCGGAGTGTTTGTCAGTATATGTGTAAAGTGTAAGCCGTTATGTTCAACTGTTCGTTGCTATTTCACTTTTTTCCACCTGCAACTAATTAAACTAAGTAAGCGTAAACTCCACTGAAACACTTTCTGTTCTCTGTGGACTTAATTTCCACTTAGTTCAGCTGTGAAACCAGAATAAACTGTTTTTATTATTTGATAGTCTTTTTGATTTGTTTTGTAGCCAGGCATGGGTAAGGAGGAGCACACACAATAAATAAATTAAATAAATCAATCAATAAAATAAAGGGTACTCAAAAGAGCAAAACCTAGAAATGCTGTTGCTGTGAGTAGCAGTCACTGGTAATGGAATAAAAAAAGATCATATTAAAAAAATCTGAATTTCTCCCTTTTTTTTTTTTTTCCAGCAAATGATTTCTAATTTTTAGATCATGTTCAAGACTGTATGGGTAAAAACAAATCTACACAATTTTCACTTTATATGAAATATTGGGCCCAAATTGAAAATAATTGTTAAAGTTGTAAACTACGTTTCAGTATGATTTTCTAAGATGACCAAGCATTAATAATTAATGAATTAATTAATGACTGCACAAAATAAATGCTACCAGTTATCAGTTAGATGGCAACACTGATATGCCCTCTTGTATCCCTTTTTTTATTTTTATTTTACATTTTTTTTAGGGGGAGCCAGTCACTCCAACCCGCTCACAGTCAGGCCCTTCTCACCGCAGACACGTCCGCACCATTCAAGAAGTACGCACTACCATCACTCGGATTATTACTGACGTATACTACGAAGATGGCAGGGAGGTGGACCGTAAGGTGGTTGAGGTGAGGGACTCCTGAGTGTGTCCTACAGGGATCTTCAGCAGTGAGATTAGAGAACATGTCAGGGCAAATCTATCTGTTTCTTCTTCAGGAGTCTGAGGAGCCAGTGGTGGATCGTTGCGTCATGGACAGTGATATCTCTCCCTCGCGTACAGGAAGCTCCATGACCTCAGGAGACCTGGCTGATGTGAGCTCGCTTTCGTCCAAGGCTGCGTCCCACTTCAGCTCCAGTGGGACCAGCAGTGGAGGTCCAGCTCCCAGCAGGATGACTGACTTTGTCATGCCTCCCATCCGTGGAGCGAAGATTGGCAGGTGAGTCGCTGTAGAATCTGTCCTCTGCATGACCCTTCCCTAACTCTATTACTCTTCACTATTAGTATTCCTCCCTTCTGAAAGTTGTGTACATGCACTGGATTGTATAGACTGTATATACAGCTACCTCAGTTCATTTTTGCCAGAATAATTAACATGCAAAGTGACGCATTCATGTCTCAGTCTAAGAATTGGTGATGATGCAAAATTACATAATTCCCTTTTTTCTTTTTTGCTATGTTAATAGACATCCGTAAGCTTGTACACAGCTGTCAGTAGCACTTAACTCTTTCAGTCTCACACACACGCGCACACACACGGTGTAAGTACATGACTTCAAGAGAACTCTCATGGCCTGTACAGCTACTTCCCCACTGCTGCTACTACACACTTGCTGGTCGAGGGCGCGTCTGTTGACCGCTCCGTCTGTGTGTGTGTGTTGTGTATGTTCTCAGCCCCAGGCGAGGGGGTAGACAGGCAGTGGGGTCAGAGCTAACAGGTGTTTGGGGTTCTCTGTCCACTGCCCCGCTGAGCCCCCGAGGCCACGGGCGTCGAGGAAGACCCCCCTCACGTGGTCCACTGTCCAGGTGAGGGCTCACTGACTCATTTCATCCATGATTCTATCTTTAAACACCGCTTAAAACCTGATAGGAATGATAGAATTTCATCCACATGTTTTGCAAATGTTGAGTGAAATAAGGAACTGCTGATAAATCAAGTAATGTTGTAATCAAAATTTTCTATTAATGTCAAAACCAAAAGGAAAATTCCTGGTTGAAACTAAAATTTCGCTAAACCAAAGTGCTGGATTTATTATTATTAATACTTCTATTATTGTTTTGTACTGGAAATGAGAAGAACATATTTATGACAATAAATTAATCATACTATATTTTAAAATACATTTTGCCATAGACATTGATGTTTCAATGAAGCATTCCTTATGTATAAACAAAATATTTACATAAACATGTGGGTGGAAACTCCCACTCTTAACATCTTTGAAGTTAGTACCCTTTCACTCAAGTTCTTACTAACCCTTCTGTCTCCAGTAACCCCTTAGTATTAAGCCAAATGTGTCCCCACCACTTTTATGACTTCTCTCTCTCACTGATTGTTGCTGCTGCTCACACTCAGAGGTGGAAGGTCCGCACAGAGAGGAGGTGCTCATGGCCCGCCCGTGTCTTCCTCAGAAGATGAGCACCTCGCCCGTACGAATGCCCGCGTCCCCGTAAGCCGTTTGGACGCACTCAACACCACGTCCCCTGAGAACAGTGCAGGGGGTGGCAGCAGCTTCATTGGACTGCGTGTGATGGCCAAGTGGTCGTCCAATTCATTTTTCTACTCGGGGACCATCACTCGGGACCTGGGAGAGAACCGCTTCCGGCTACTCTTCGACGACAATCAGGAGTGTGAGGCACAGGGGAAGGACATCCTGCTGTGTGATCCTATTCCACTGGAGACGGAGGTCACGGCTCTGACTGAGGAGGAGTACTTTAACACAGGTAAGTGGACGACTTGGTTAAAAATCATTTATCCATTTAACGCAGTGTTTCCCCCCCCCAAGTACCATTAAATAAGCAGTGAAAGCTAAATCTTTGTGTGGATGTGTTTTTCTGACAGGTATGGTGAAAGCACATAAGCGCCATGGTGCTGATTTGCTGTACTGCATAGACAGAGATGGCCAGAGCACGTGGTACAGCAGGACTGCAGTGATTCTCACCATGGAGCAGGGCAACCGCCTAAGGGAACAATATGGCCTCGGGCCTTACGAACCCTCTACTCCTCAGAACATGGCGTCTGATATCAGCCTCGGTGTGTTTCACCATCCATCTCCTAGTTCTTTTCCTTACTTTTGAAGACAAGCAGTTAATAGAGCATGATTTCTTTGGAAAGAAAAAAGACGATTTACTGCTGTTAATGTTGTTTGATGGTTAAGGAGACCATGTGTGCTAACAGTTCACGATCTTCCTGTAGATAACCTCGTGGAAGGAAAGCGCAGGCGTCGAGGAAACGGGACTGGCCCTGGAACGCCAAACAGCAGCTCCACAAACAGTCCAAGAACCCCAACGAAACGGAAACTTGCAAGCTCCACGGAGGACGAGAAGACACCAGCAAAGAGAGGACGGAGAGGGGGTGGGGCCAGATCGGGTACGGATGCCATGCACAGTCCGGACAGAGATTAATGACGTGCAGCTACAGCAGGACAGCCTGAACTGAGGACATTTTAGAACTCCTGATGTTTTTTTTAAATAATGGCTTCATGAATTTATCCATTTGTTTTAGTGTTATAAATTGCATTAATCGTATTTTGTAAGACGTTCAGCATTTTAAACTCATTTTCAAAAGATGCATTAGATTTTAAATACTTTTTACATTTTTAAAAGATATTTTAAACACACATAGACTTTGGTTTAGTATCTTAGTGTGTTAATCCTCAGATATTTTACATAAATTTGTGATTTTCAAACCATTTACAAACATGAATCAAGATCCCTTTCTTTGAGTTTTAATGAGCAGCAGATCCAGCTCTCTTATGGATATTGGTATGTAGATTTTGGGTGCACTTGGAAAGGCAGGTGGAATTGGTATGTGTGTGTGTGTGTGTGCGCGTGCGTGCGTGTTCTCACAGGGTGGTGGTTCATTTTATTTTGCATGCTCCAATGCAAATGAACAGCTCACTATTTGGTGTATGGGTTTCTAGTGTTTAAAGAAATGGCTTGTCCAAAAAATGAAGTTTACACAATTTTCTTCTTGCCCTAAATGTAGTTTTGTGTTTGACATTTGCTTCTGTATTTTTGTACTATAGCTATGAAGCTATTGTGGCTAACAAGTAATGGAAGTCTTTCTCTATTCCATAAACACATTCTCAAATCTATGTATATACACAATAAGTTTTAAATGGAACAGTATTGCCCCTATTACATGAGAATAGGCCTTTCTTGCTGATGTTTAAAGCATGGTCATTTGAATCCTGTAAGATCATCACACTTAAATGTGCAGTCATTGATTCTAATCCAATACACTTTTTTGTCAAATTCAGCAAATATGTCCTTCACGGTCTACTATCTGTCCGTTCTTTGCGTGCGCTGAAAAATCTGGTGCTTACACAGCCTTGGCTCTGTAAACGGGAAAACAAAAAAGGAGCTTGGAAGATCCACACAACACTATTCCAGCCAATCAGTGAAAGGGGAGTGTATTCCGGCCTGTCACAGGAGAGAGGGAGATGCGAGTGGTGGTGTTAGTGTTGTTGGCTCGGCAGTGCGTGTCTCTGAATCTGGGGGCGGAGCTTAGGGTGTGTTTGTTTGAGAAACAATATTTCTCCGGAATCGATGACTCGATACTGATAATAATAATATACTGATTATTTCTGCTAAATGATTTATTAAAAAATTTATTACATAGCTTTCACAGTGATGTTTGAAACAAGTATTGGGCATAGATTAATGTGCAAGTATGAAATTATTACTTTAGCATTATTACTTGTTAGCCACATTAGCTTTGCAAGTAGAGGAAAACTAAGCAAGTGAATGTAATTCATGTGGACGTCATCAGCTTCATTTAAGTTAAGTAGAAAAATGTGTAATTAGATTTTCCTTGACCAAATCATTCATTAATATAATCACACTATGTATCTATATTAATATGTGGGTTCAGGTTTGAGAATGGCGCCATGTGACACCTCTGGGAGCGGAGCTGAGCTGCCTTCTGACCCCAATGACCTGCTGGTGACCCACGGCCCTCTTCCTGAAAGTACGTCTCTCTTCATGGGCTTTGTCTTCATGCTAACTGCATCCTCTGACCATGACAGGAAGTCCAACCATACTACTAGTGATGGAGAGGAAGGTGAGAAAGAGGCTTCTTATCACAACTTGAATTCGATTTATTCATTTCAAGCTGTGGATAAATTGTCAGACTCTCCTGTTTCTTTTTTGTCATTAGAATATGTACAAACAGCTCCATATAACAAGCAGTACACCGAGAGGCAGTTGGAGGCTGGGGGAGGAATGATCCTGCCTGAATTTAATGAAGAGCAGGTAAAACCTCAACTGTGCCCTAGAGTAGTTTGAATTGTTTCTGCAGCACTTAAAGTTTAAAGGTTCCTGTGTGTTCTGTCCGCTTAGTGTAAAGCAGCGTATCAGAGCCTGTTGATCGCTGATAAGCATTGCCGCACGCAGACGTACCTGCTGTGTGTGGCAGGTGGAGTTCCCTGTGTGTCTCAGATCTGGGTGAGAGACTGCTGTCAAGAGAAGAAGCTGATGAACTACAGGAACTACCTGCTCCCTGCTGGAGCGGGGCCCGAGAAACAAATCATAGAATGGTAAGTCACGGCTTCCGCATGTCCTAGAGGTTTATGCACTGTGTTTGTTTGTTTGTCCCCCCCAGCAAATTGGATTTGGATCAGGGGAGTCGATAAGACCAAAATATTGTGAAACCTTCGTAGTCATGCATTTTTTTTAATGAAAATTGAGTTCAAGGATGGGTTTATTAGTTAACATTTTAACATCAGCTGCATTCAATTGTTCAGAGCTCATCTGTAATAAAAATAAGACCTTTCAGAAAATTGTATTGGGACATAATTTATCATTATATTGTTATCATATACTGTACATTAGTGCTGGATGGTATACCAGTTCTCCCGGTACGCTGGGTCAGATTTTTGGACTGGCACACGAATTTTGGATACTGGCATATCGTTACTATGTTAACAAAATCTTCGTTGAATCCACGGTGTTAAAACTATGGCGCGAGACCACTGTCTTTTATATGAGAGCGCAGTTAGAAGGTTAAACCAAGAAAAAACAGCAACAACGAGAACTCAGAAAATGCACTGTCTTGGAAACGCAGCACAGCGGCGATGAGCGTGTGCGCTTCTTGCAACCCTGCTTTCTGAGCGCATTTGTCTCCGGTGTGCTGCGTTTTAAAGACGCAGTGTTTTTCTGTTTTTGCCCCGTTTCCTTGATTCCTGCGCATATGTAGTGTCTGTTTTGCTCGGTTTAACGTCTTTTATATGAGAGCGCAGATACCACCTCACTCCATGTCATGCATAGCGAGAGCACTTGTCTTCGATGCAGAAAGTTGCATCGTGATGACGTAAGCACAATCCTTGTGCGGATCGTTTAGCGCAGTGCGAGTACATCTACACATATAAAATCAGAGGAAAGGGGTCTCCATCTTCATCAGCGGTCTCCAGTCTTATTAGTAAATGTGTTTTTATGACACTTATTATATAGATGATTTGCTTTTAGTATTACCCATAACAGAATGAAGAGTTTTATTTTAATTGCTAGTAATTCTGTATATTTCAGTAAACTTGTAATGACTTGAATTGGTGAAGTGTTGGTTTTGTTAACTTTTTTACTCAGTCTCAGTTTATTGACTCAGTCAATAAAGTTTCTTTTTCTTGTCTTAGTGGTTGTATTGTTGCTTTAATGTTAAGGATGATACAGATATCATATGTCCTTCCATGAGCGAGCTATCATGTATGGAATTAATTTCCCAGAAAGCCTCTGTGACTGAACTTAACAATTACATCCTAATACAGAATGATTTTGAAAAAATGTTTTCCTTTCCCACAGGCATACACGCTGTAACCCTTTCAAAGCTTTGAAGGTCCTGCTGGTTTCAGAAGATCGTGTGGATTTGTGGACTTCCTTGCTCACCATGTGTGGAGCTGCAAAGGTCCAGCAACATAAAATAAGCAACAACAGCTCTGGTAGGTTCTGCCTGGTTCACTTAAACATATTCAACCTGATTTGATCCATCAAACACTGCATATTTCTCACAATACAGCTTCTATCTATATAAATTATATTCTCTTAGCCTACAGCAGGAGTCTTGTATAAATCTGAACGTTGTTTCCTTTGTTCTGGTTTGTAGATATTTCAGCCGAGGGCTTGGACGTGGTGGTGTGTGCGTCTCCGTGTCCTGCAGAGGTGTTAAAATGTGTGACGGCCACGAACACCCCTGTGGTGTCTCTGGAGTGGCTGGTTCAGTGTGTGATCTGTGGAGAACGTCTGGCCTACAACAGTCAACCTGAGTATCATCATGATTACTCTTCTTAGGATTTGTCCCTTCAGTATTTTTTTAACGTCCTGTACTGTTTTAGCACCTGCCTGCTTTTACTGTATATAGTTTTAAAACTGTTTTTGACATAATAAACTGTGTCTCCTTTTTTCTTGGGTTTATTTTTATAAATCAGGTAGTGCTATTTACAAGGATAACAGCTTTAGTTTCAGAAATACCATACACGGAATACAAGCCGACAGAAATATCAGAAAGTAGATAACGTGTCTTAGTACAACTGTAGTAAAATCGTATTACGTCTCGTAATATGACTTCAGGGCCTATTTACACATAGCATGCCGAGGTACTGCATCCTCCAGTTCTGCCTCAGAGCCCAAAACTGCCAGACAAAAAGAAATACAAGTCTTACTCTTGCTGTAATTAATGATCAATGCGACAAACCCTTTGAGCTTCGTGACACGTACCTTCCCAGCGTGCCTCCTGACTGGGTGTAGTATTTGTTGTAGTCCAGGCGCAGCAGTAGCTGAGCCAGGTCTGAATTGATTTGGTGGTTACGCACACTGGAGAGGATCTTGAAGAGCAGGAACGACTGGCGGCTAAAACCCTGTTCAAACAGCAGCATGGGTCATTGTTACAGTCAGGCTATAATTTAGCAGCGTAGTTTCAGAAACCACCGTTTCAATTAGTGATGCACTAATAAGGGCCAAAGTTCAAGAAATGGTAGAGGACAGATTTTTCTTTCATTGAGCTGGGGTATGAGGTTTTTTTTTTTTATACGGGACACACACCAGACCACACACCACACAAATCTCCATTAAGCATCCCTCACTGCCTCAAAGATTACAGATTTTGTATGCTCTGCCTTTCCATATATTCATCCTATACACATGAACATTTCCACTACAGTGCAGTTGTGCTTCCCTCTGTAATTTGCAGATCAGCAGGTTGAGCTCTCAAGATGCCAGTAGTTTGACCCGGCTAACAAGAATATTAGGCTCATTAGTCTCCAAAATAACCAAACAGCCTTGAAGTTAAAGGGGTGGTCTCGGCCTTCCCAGAATCCAATGCGTTGTTTTTGTTTTGAAGGCACATGACTGTTACTTTGCTAGCTCTCTGTATTCAAGAGAACTTTGAAACACCTCTGCAAGTTCACTGTTAGTGATCCCTTCGAAATGCGTCTCAAACGTTTTCATCATTCACGTATCATATGTGGAAGCTTTGAACCAAATATGCCTGATCTTTTCTTTCCTTCACAGCCGCCCACGAGTAGACCGAGGCCGGTTCTGATCCATTGCATGTGGAATAACCTTATGAACATGGAATAGATCGGCTGAAAGAATTTAAAATATAGATTCTTTGACAAAATACCTTCAGTTTCATTTTACAATTTAAGATCTCTGGCCTAGGATGTCACCGGATTGTTTCTGGAATATCGATGGCGTCTAAAACGGCGACCCGACTGGCACAGAGATTCTGGGAAGGGTGAGCCATCCCCTTTAAGTTAAAAATGCCATAAATAGCTATCTATTTTAGTTTCTTTATTTATAAATATGCATGCTAGTGGATCCATCTGTATAGTAGTACTAAGGTAATTAGATTTGAGATGCGACTCTGTTTCAATGACCCACTACAGACAAGGACGGAGGAGTGCTTTCTAGAGGTCTACATTTGGACAGCCATAGTTCCAGAGGCAAATCAAGCGACATGCCTGTCGTAAAACTGCAAACGACCTCACAAAAAATTAGCCAAGCATGATGTCCCTGGATTCATCTTTCAGACAACTTTAACTAATTATTATTATTATTTTTTAAATGTACCACTGCAAATATGTTGTGGTATTAAAGCTGCACTGTACAGAATTCTTTTGTTTGAAATGAAAAAAAAAACAAAAACCAGACTCGCTGTCCACTTTACTAGGAACACCTGCGCATTCATACAGTTAGTTAATCAGCCAATCACGTGCTCTTTTGCCTTCATTTGCTACACAGCTACACTGATATGAACAATGAAGTTATTTTATTCTCACAACACTTTAATACAGTGAAGTCGCAAATACTTGGGCTGTGTTCCAAACGGCATACTGCCTTAGTAACTAGTAGGCAAACTTTTCTGGCTGAAGTTTTCCATTGGCCAAAGTTTTCAGTGCATCCTGAACTTCAACGTGAATACAATAACACAGACTGAGTTGACTGACCTTCACCATAATGTCCAGCTGAGCTGCGCCTCTTTCGTCCAGTGGCCCCAAGTTCTGACTCACCAGCAAGCAGAAGTTGTGACAGAGATCCAAAATCTCATTCAAACAATGGAACACCTAGGAAAGTCAGTTTTGGGGATTCAAAAAAGACAACACAAAGCATATGAATGGGGATTAACTCCCTGAAGTGGCATCACTTCTATTCCTCACGCTCTTAATCAGTTTCACTGTAGTTAGTGAATAATAAGAGGGGTGTTTAATAAAAATAAATCTGAGAGACTTTTCAGACTTACTGGCTTGAGAAGGATGAAGGACTGGGCTAAGAGATTACTAAGGAAATGGTCATGAGCCAGACGAATGCTCTCAAAGTCTCGTGTCGAGTTGATCTGCTGCAAAAGCTGCGAAAACTGCGACTCCAGGACATCCACCTGAGTGGGAAATGAATTGTAGAAGGGATTCTAAGTGCTGAATACCAGATCCGAAATATAGAAATGGTCTTACTCGGGTAGCACAGTACCTGTAGGTAATACTGCAGGTTATCCACAAGGAACGCCATGTGGTTGCGCAGCCTCCATTTGACCGCGTCAGTCTTGTTAGACTTTAAGTGTTTGCGCTGCATTTGCAGGGCCCAGCAGTGCTGCAGCTCCGACTGCACCCGGCGCACACTGAGCAGGTATCGAAACACTACGTTATACCTAAAGAGCAGCAGAAATGTAACAAATTCAAAACATGAAAAATATACACGGTGTCGTAAAAGTCTGGCATTTTAAATGACATGAAATTCACTAACAAACTAACGATAGAAGACTGAATTCAACTTATGCACACGTGTTGCGAGGTCTTTTCTGAGCTATTTGAGTATTTGTTGTAACATCTGTATTTAAATAAATAATTGCTTATGGAGGCAGACTTTTGGGACATTCTGTACATTATGGGGTGCCTGTCTTTGGTCCTGTAATGCCACAGTTCACTCCTGTTTGTGAATTCAGTCCGAGTTGTTTTAGAAGAAAATTTAGAAGACTGTGATGCGCTCTGGGCACAATGAAACAAAATGCCATGCGCTCCACACATTTCTACATGATTTACTTTTCCAACACAGCAGGAGTGAAGAGAATGTGCAGGGGCCACTGCACTTTGTAGGCCAGTCCCAATGCAGCCCAGCCTGTGGAAGGAGGCTCTCGAGGAGAAGAATCCTGAGGGGGTGTGGTGCCTTCCCGTGTCCCAGACGCTTCTGTAAACACAGACAGAACATCTGCATTAAGAGAATGCACTTTACACTGATCAGATTTATACAGACAGAGAGTATGCGGGTCCTCAAAGAGTTAAATAAATGTCAAAAATTCAGATGAACATGGTGTTACATTTTAGGCTACACTGTTGATCTGATGTCATTTACATTTGGATACAATTGAGTGAAAAATTTTACATTCCTTAAGGACAACATTCATTCAAGATCATTTCAACCAACAAGCTCGGTAGGTTTCAAGAACTAACTCTTCAATTTATACTAGTTGACAATTTAACAATAATAATAATTTAAGATCACCATCTCTAAAAATTCTTATACTCATAGCTCTTATAATTCTAAACTGACTTACATTAGAAATGTCATGGCCACCACTAAGTGGCGCTATATGCCTTTAACCAAACATCTATGAAAAAATGTTTGCTTTAGAATGGCCCTTGAAACAGATTCTGCAAAAGTGTTTCCAAAATATATAAAGAAGTTGCTCTTAAGCCAACAGCTGTTCCACGTGGACAATACGCATGTGGTGACGAGTACCTTTAGAGTCTTTCCCTTGATAGTCGATAGTGAGATGCAAGAGGGGTAACAGGTTGTCATCGTCAAGCAGAACTTTGTGAGCAGCTTGCTGAAACGCCACATTCACATCTGGAAAAATGTGTTGGAGTGATAACTAAATGCCAGCAGTGATCATTTCTGAATTATTACAGTCCGTGAGATCTTTTCTTTGCCATAAATTACAATTAAAAAAATCACAAGTTGGTAGCACAATTACATCATACACACCATGTTCTGTCACAGCTGACGGTGGGGTCTTAAGCATGTGCTGGGCAAGGTCAATGAAGACTTGATACAGTTCACCACGTCCCAATAAATAAAAATCCTTTATGATCTACACGGGAAAAAACACTTATTTACAGCAATTAAAACTGGATGGTTAAAAAAGAAAAAAAAAGAAAAAATAAAAAAATAAAAAAATATTTACACAATAAAGACGCTTCTATGACACAGTTTGTCAAAACAATAAAAAAAGTCACAAACACAAATACATCTGAAGAACTATTAATGTACTAAAATTATTAAGGTTTTGTTTATGCTTTTGTGACTAACAGTGAAGTTGATCAGTGCTGAGAACACTTACAGAACATTTATCATAGCATCAACACTGTGTTATCACTCATCATATCACTGTTTATTACATATAACTGTTTACCTTGAGTTGACCCAAAAGATCAGATTCTTCCACCATCAAAGTCCAAAGATGCTAGAAGATAAAAAATTGAAGGTTACTATGTGGCATTGTGAGGTTGAGTGTCCATATAGCATTTTTTCTAAGTGCCAGCGTCTTTTTTTCAGTTGTTGCTAAACAGGAGAGACAGTATGTGCCGTATACAGCCGCCTAGAGAAAAAGCGCTGCACCCTTCTCCTTTTTTCAGAGCCCTCCGCCTTTCTTTGTGTGGCCGTACCAAGCGCTTCTAGTTGAAGATCTGTAAACGTATCAGAACCAATCATACAGTGCTTAGTGATAAGTTGTCAAGATGTTGTCATAGAAACAAAACCGATGCACAGCATGGGAGCGCGTGTTGATGAAGCGCTGGGATGAAGCGTTCCCCAGCACCCTGCCAGCACTTTAAAAATGCTTTATGGACACATGACCTAAGCATTAAAACAAACAAACAAAACACTGGGCCTCATTACGAACCTCAGCAACTGTGCTTCGAATTCCATCGATTACATTCTCGAAGTCCACCAGACTGAAAAGTGGCTGCTGTTTGAGTCTGTGGAGCTCTGCGGCAAACGTGTCTTCTTGGTGTTTCAGTATGGAACCTGCATTAGACATTTCAAAGCAGGTCAAGGATTGTACTATATAGACTCAAATCCAAAATCATGCATCTTCTGTAATCTTACCGGCTCTGGAAGGACTCTGGTTGTGATTCTCAAACATTTGGACTGATTCCCCGACAAAGAGGATTTTTTCAGCCACTCGGACCGGAATGTATGAGGGAAGCATCTCGACACGCAGGGAGAACTGCTGCAGGGACGGAGCGAGCATGTTCTCCTCCTCGATCAGCCTCTACAGGGGAAGAACAGCAGAAAAGCTCAGAACATCCAACAAGCCAAGAAAATACAATATCTTCGGCAAAATATTTTATATTTCACATTTTATTGGGCAAAAGGATTTGGACGTTGTTGACATTGCTGGGCTGGGGGTGTGTTTACATTCCCTGACATTTCAAAATGAGACACTTCATCGCAACAATGTCAACTACAGGCATGCATTTTAAGAGCAAAGTAACAGTATTCAGTGTTAAGATAAAACTGATTAAAAACAGAAAATCTGAGAACGTTCCTCCATTACAGAAACAATTAAACAAATCTAATAACCTACCCACACATACTTGAACTGTTTTCACTACAATGTAGAATGACATTGTTATGAACTCTTAGGTTAAACTGCAAGCAGATTATAAGCTTTTATAATCAATGGGCAAATGTATTACCTAATAATTATGTCATAAAAATACGTTCATGTCAGGGGTATAAGGATTCAGTAATTCAATACAGTGCACAGGTCTCAAGGTTTATCCAGCAACACTGTCTGGAAAAATATTGAGGCGATTGGAGATCAATATGTGTCTCTCTTTACACAAAATCCCATTCTCAGCGCCTTCTTATTACTGATATAATAAAGTTTAGAACCAATAAATGTGCATTTCTTTTCTTCCCCTTCATGTTTTTGTGTGCCTTTCAGGCCCAGTAAAGGAGCCATGGCCCTGTGTGTCAGGTATGACTTCTGTGCTGGTCAGGTCCAGAACTTAGTGTGTTGTACACAGTAATGACTCACACTGTATCTCCTTATGTCGTGTTAAACCAGCAAAATATTGTTTCGATTTATCGGCAGTTTTCATACATTAGACTGTTAATCACATATTTACATGTGCGTCATATCATCTTGGAGACAAAAGACATACAGCCCTGTTTCATTTGAAGTGAAGCAGAGCAATTTCTCACCAAGTCTTGCAGCTCTCGGAGTTGTTTCCCACTCAGACCTCCAATGCCAAGGTCCTCCTCCTCTTCCTCCTGTGCTGCTGCAGCTCCTCCTGCGCTGGGGCCCTGCCTCACGAAGAACTCCTCACTCTGGTCCAGGAGCAGGCCATGCAGCATCCATGCAGCTAGCTGCTTATACATCACTCCGTGGCACACTGCAAGAATCCTGCTCAAGGAAAATATTTGACGGAAGATAACCAACTCAAGATTCAAACTGGAATCAACCAAAGATAATTTACATACCTCTTTTTTACATTTTTTTGACAGCATCATGCCAAAAACATCCACATGAAAAACTAAGAGCTTCAGAAGTGAGTTCAGACATGTCTAGTCTGATATTAATCATGTCCAAGTCCCAAAGCTATGACTGAAGACATTGTGTAATGATATTTGATACTGTAAGACACTCACTTTTCCAAGGCCATCCGAACAGGTGGAAGTCCTCCACAGCTGTGCTTGTAAACAGTCTCCAGAATCTGACAGCCATGGATCTAATAAGAGCAAAACAGAGGACGTTTAACATATTTCATTTACCTACTCTTGTGATTTTTTATGGCGATGGGTAAAAAACACAAAGCCGCTAACCTTTTGAGATTTGATGGTCTCCACAACAACCATTACAGAAGGGAACAGCAACTGAAACTGATAAGCAGGAAAGACCACAGGACAGAGAGTGCGTGATCACGTTTGTCATTTAGTTAAACAACGCTGAGTGGAAGGGTTCAAATGGAAGGTTCACTACCTGTTCCAGCTTGTAGTTTACATGGGAAATGGAGAGATGTGGATCACCAAGAAACTGCAAAAAATTAAAAAAAGATTGATTTCAGTCTTAGATGTGATACTCTTTTTAAATTTGAATGACAGTTAAGTAATATTTTCCTGTCAGATCATGTCACACCTCTTGTTCAAGATCTAGTAAGGCTTGTCTGTAAGGCTGCAACATGGAGTGTAGTCCAGTGCAGAAAGCTCTCAGGTATATTCCATGTAACCCACTTTGGCTTGGCTGGCTCGAGTGGTGCTCCTGGACACATCAAGTTAGAAATCAGAGACAAAGTAAAGATACTGATTCCAATCAGATACTGAATATGGAGATCAGGCTCATACTGGCTTGAATAACTAACGTAACCTTTAACAACATGCTAATGATGTTTTGCATAATTTAACAAGAAGATAATACAGAGTTGGTACAGCGACTTAGACAATCAGATCAGATCAGTATCGAGTACCGGTCAATACTCAGACCTCTGATATCAGTATTGTATTGAAAAAGGACTCTGTACATCCCTATCTGGAAGAATTTTCTAACAAAATTGCTCCTACTTGTTGGTGGACATGACCCGTGTGTTGCTCTATAAACTCTGTGAACCGCACATAGTCTGTGCCCATCTTACACAGCCTGTTCAGGACACTGGTTTCACTGGGATGGAGAAAGGGCAGATCCTGGGACACCTGCAACAAGCAACACACAGTGATTCAACTGCAAGTGACTCAATGTTGGAAATATAGAGCACTACCAAGTGTAAGAAACTTACATGAGGAACAATTGAGATTCAGGTACTGACTTAAATTTAAAAAAGCTGTAAATAGGTAGCTAAAACATTCATTTTCATCACAACTACACCATGCTTGACGAGTGCCATTCAATTATTATTTTGTATATTATAATAACAAAAATTAGCATCACATTAGACTCATAGCTATAAATACCTGTAAACCATTTCGTTTATTCCATGTAATTATGGTACCAGGATAGCCGCTTAAAGCAAGCAACAACTCGTGGATCATAGTTATAGCAGTCTTTAATCCAAAAGATATTACTAAAGACTTCCTAACAACACAATATCCATTGACGCGCTAACGTCTAATCATAAACACCGCCAAATAAGCAACGCATCTTGATGATGTCACAATCATAACCTGCGCAATACTCCGCGGCGCATTTCAATGACATACACGGAAGTGGCTTTCAATAGCCTAACATGTTGTTGATATTGTTTCTAGCGGTACTTGACTAATGTTAAGGAACTTATTAAAGGTCAGTACTTTAGGTATTATTTTGTCGTGATTGATTTTACCCTACAAGCATTTACTTTACTTTATACTAATAACATGACGCAGGTGAAATGACCAGCATTGGACGGCTAGCGAGGTTTCTGATCCTGTTAACACGTTAAAATGGTCAAAGACTCATGATTTAATTTATCAAAAATTATTATGTTATAATAATAATTGATATTTATACATAAGGGTATCAAGCTTGAATGTACTCGTTACTGTGGCAGTTAAGTGGCGTATTAACATGGTGTTATATTCTAGTAAAACAATGGTACTAATGGTAAAAGTACACAAACTGCAGCTAGCTAACTGCGTGTATTTCTACACTGTTTGCTGTGTTCTACATAGATAATCTGCCCATCACAAAACCTGCTGCATAACTACCTTGTGGTTATTAAGGAAAGATTAACCAAAAAGCTAATATTGCTGACAAATGTTTAGTGGAAACATATACAAAATGTGTTTTATTGTGTAATAGCTGCAATACGACACAATTACTATCTCATTTTTAAAAAATTTGTTTCTGTTTGTTTTTATTCCAGTGATGGCAGAGGGGAGTGGACAGGATGTTGTTTCTGAGTACCTTCAGCAAAACCCTCACCATGCACACTGGGTGGAGTCCTTAAGAGAACTCTCCGAGACAAATAAACACTGGCACGCCAGGCGAGAATTTATTCTGCGCAATATGGAGGTCTTTCCTTCTATCCAACCAGGGATCAGCACTCCCAGTCTGGACAGGCTTCTTTCCCTGTCCAAGGTTTGGGCAAACCAGACGTTCTTAGGCTGTTGGTACGTCCTCTGTCCTGATGTTTACTTGCATGCTTGTGTTTTTCGTAGCTGTGAGTTGATTTTTGACTTTGAGCGTGTGCTTTTATTGTAGCTATCCACAACCTGTGATGGACAAGGTGAAAGAGATGGCAGAAGGGATTGGTGTGAACAAAGGTCCTGATCAAAAGACAAAAGATGAGATCGTAGGAAAAGGAAAGAGGACGTCTGTTTCAGGTGTGAGAGTGCAGTAATCTTAGGGATCATCATCTCTGACCATAGAGCGAATTGATTTGTTCATAGATTTTAAGGAAAAGATTTGACTCACCATGAAATCTGAAATTTTAAAAGTCAACTTGGCTAGATTTTTAAAGTATGATTTAGAATTGTTTTAACTTCGAAATATCTGGAGTAGTGTAATGTAGAAAATAAATAAAAAATACATTATGATAAATGAATATAGTCCAGTAATTTTATTTTGGCCAAAAATGAAGATTCGCATTTAGAGCATCACATATACATATATACAACATGTACATGCCTTTTGGATCTTTTAATTAAATTAAGATAAGCACAACATTCACCATCACTGATTATGAGTGCTTTCCACTTCTATGTGCAGCCGCGGATGCTGAGAGCTGTGTTAAGAAAAACAAAACTGTTCCTAACGACTCTGACAGTAAAGGCGGAGAACAAAATACTGACTGTACGAACGCCGCTGCTGTCAAATCGGGTCCCCTACCCGAGGCCCCTGCAGAACATCAGCCCTTCTTTAACCGCCTTTATAAAACAGTTGCCTGGAAACTGGTGTCTGCAGGAGGCTTTGGACCCAACCTGGATCACTTTGAGGTCCTGCGCACCTGTGTGGAGTCATGCAAGGCCAGCCTTAGTTGTGTATTAGTGCCTCTCAAAGACATTCCCGACCTGCCTGCCGGCTGCACCCAAAGAGAGGGCCAGGTGTGTGAACTGCGCTGCCACACTGTCTACATTGGCACAGGATACGGCCGTGACGAACGTGCAGCGAGGGCCATGGCCTCAAAGGAGGCCCTTAAAATATTTCAGGGGCGGAAGGTGACTGTGAAGGTCTCCCGCCGCAGGTTCCAGGGTCGAGACGTAGAGGATTTGGTCCTGTTAGATGAACAGCCGAGGAGCTCAATTTTGCCTCCTATTCTTAGCTATCCTTTTTAAGTCTCTTTGTCCCCTACTATTTCATGTTTTGTTTGTTAAACATATTTCAGTTCTTATAAGGTCATGTTGACGACGGAAGGTTCAAGGTTATAGTGATCAACTTTTATACGCTAAAATGTTTGACGTGCATTTAACACTGATTAGAAATAGGTAACAGTTCACTTTTGACAAAGACAGTTGAGAATGCAAACGTAAGTGTGTAGGTTTGTTTAAAGTCTAAGCCCCATTTTTATAAAGGAGTCTATTGGTTGTTATTTCAAATTGTACACTAACCTGACTATGATTCGTTCTGTATATTACCTAAAGCAGACCTCACTTGACATCATTTACCTCCTAAAATCTCTCACAGTTTTAAGATACTTGAAATGGTTTGAATCTCATCGGAGTAATCGGTTCATTTATGAAGAGTTGTAAAGTTCATCCCAATCGCTGATGTCCTCCTTTTATGTTCATGTAAAAAGAGATTGGATTATTTAATTGCCTTTATCTGAGTTTATATGGTTTTGATGGATTAAGCCTGAATCTGTGTGATGGTTTCTTCTTTTTAGAGCAGCTAGTACTTGAACCTTGAATTTGACCTTCATCTCCTTTTTCCAGGTTTTGTCTTACTGAAACATTTTTTGAAAACATATTACTTTCCCTGTTTTTCCAACAGATAAAACGGTCAACATTACATACTGAAATCAAAGCCCTTGAGTTGTGTATGTCCTTAATAAAATACACCATGTTGCACAAAATGCGTTTTACTACATTGCGTTGGTTTTTCTTATTTTAATTAAAAAAAACTAAAAAAACTAATTGATGCACATTTTTGGTCATGATACTAAACTATCTATATTTTCAAATGAAGAAATTTAAGTGTTAGAAAACAAGTAATATATCCTCTTTAACTCCCTGTAGTTTTCAATGTCAAGCAATTGACTCATTTTAAGTAAGCAATAGGGAAATGAATTGAGAAATGTTTGCAACTCATTTTATTAAAATTATCTCCAGGCCTGGGTCTTTAATACAAAGGTTTTTCAATTAAAATATCATAGTAGGTCTTGTTTAGAATTTTTTTGTTTTGTTTAATCAGTGCCATAAATTGTAATGAATTTAAAACTAATAAAACTGAACAAACTCCACTCCTTCAAGCACACTTTGTCAGCAACTCACACTTATTGTGTAATAACGCAATGCTAATATTTCACTGCTATTTAATTACATGACACTAAGAATTTGCAATTTCTGTTGCTTTATTAAATTCCTCCTGTTTCGTGACCTTTAATTCTGATGTCAATTCAACATCTTCAAGGCATCAGTTTAATTGTTCAGTATGCCATTTTCAGAATAACAAGTTTCTTAGTCACACCATGTTTTTCCTACAGTCTGGGATGCCAAAACATCATGAAATTTCAGCACTTCATTAAAACCACCACCAGTACACACATAGCTTTAGGTCTAAAATGTTTTTTATGCATTTCAATGAAACCTGATTTGTGTCTCGTATGCACTGCACTCATGCCCTCTGGATTCCCCTGGCACGTTGGTAAATATGAATAAACATAAGTGAGTTTAATATGAAGTGAAAGCGCACAGTCAGAGGTCTGAGGTGATGGACAGTGGATGCAATTTAGATGCATGTGATGAAGGCTGGTTTTGTGCTGACCTCCATAAATGGGTAGCCTCGAAGGGACGCTTTATTTATGGCGGGACAGACAGTGGAAGGTCTGCGCCTTTCTCTCTTCTCCTCTCCTCAGGGATACAAACTCATGAGTTTCGTGTCAGTTAAAGCTTTCACAAGCCAATCATTTATGGTGACTGGACAAAATAAGACATATCCTGCCTTACACAAGCTTAAAGGATCAGATCTAGATATGACACATCAGTCAAAGTGTCCCTGATGTGTTATGACAGTGTCTCATTCTCTGCTGGTGTCCCCTTTTCATGCTCCTTGTTTTATAATCAGCTGCTGCTCTTAATATTCTAAAGCTACATGCAGAAATATCTTACTATACTATTAGCATGAAAAATATTGGACAAGTATTTGCAAGTCAGTCCCACTGTAATAACTTTATTATAGTATTACATTATGAAATAAATTAATTGATATGGTGTTTCTTTAAAACAATGAAGACAGGCTGCCTTAGAAAACTTAAGACAAAATGTGCATATGTGCATATACAACAAAAGCAGCACATGAACTCTACCTTAAATTAATGAATGTAATACATCGGTTTCAACGTGGATGTGATGTAATGATTATAAGCACTTGAGCAGGTAGGTGTTGCAAGCCGCTCCGATTGGACAGTCACACATCCTGCCGATACGTGAGCCTTTCCGCACAGCACACTGCTGCCCTACCCCACACTGCAAACACACAATGAAAAAGAAACGACATCACAATGCAAACTGCAGTTGAGAGCAAAAGTTTGCATCACCTGGGTTTTTTTAATGGAAAAGGGAAAATGCACCCTTATTTCACAACCTGCCATAACATAATAGATGTAACATGTTTTCAAAATGTGTACAAAATTGGATACAGCAAAGCAATAATCCAAGAGATACGTAAAAAAAAAAAAATGATGTGTAAAAAAGTGCACCACTTCTGACCCTTAGGGTCCTTTTTTCAAGGCAGGGTATAAAATCTCTGAGAGGTATAACAAATTTAAAAGAAAATAAGCAAAGATTGGTTAAGTGACTCAGATGCTGTCAGAAGATATATAATATAATAAAGGGTATGAAGGCGAAGGATGGGTGTACAAGTTTTTACAGAATATTTATATCACAATCAGAAAGGAGGATGATATATTCATATTTTTTCATTACTTCATATAGTCTTAGGGGGTATGCAAACTTTTGCACCTGTGTTTAGGGTTTATTGCAGAGGTTCCTAATCCAGACCCAGTTTTGTTTCCTTTTGGATCTGTTTCAAGTATAAACTGAGCTGGAATGGACTAAATATGTGCACTGACTGAGGTCTAAAGCACTGGATTGAGGACGATGGTTATTTTACATTATTTGATAAAATTAAGTCGACACCAAATTTCCTGAAATTTCATTAATATCTACGGAACCCAATTAACACCTGCTGTGTTCATTTGTAACAGCTAGGGTTAAACACTACAGATATTCAGTCAACACTGTTTCTTTTATAGTGCATTATATCACTTTACATGAACAATATTATGCATGTGCATTTGTATAATATAATTAAACCAGTATTTAAATAAAATTGTATGAACTCACCGTGGGAACTCGGCTAAACTTCTTTTCCCAAAGTGAGATCCGTTTGCTCTGCAGCTTTTCCAAAACATCATGCAGAGCCCCAAGCTGTGAACACGATGCAGAAATTTAATCTGATTCAGTTCAACTCAATTCAATTCAAATACAATTCATTTCAAACACTACCAAAGAGACCTCAGTGTATTTTTCTGCATTATTCAGAAGTCGAGCTTACAAGCTCTTTCTGGCTGGTTAAATTGGGCTCTTTAGGGTAGAAGTTCCTCAGGGCTCTCCTGTCTACATCCACCGCCTCCTCGTCATCCAGACGGTATATTTCATTGCCAGAGGCGCAGGAGAGCAGCACAGCGCACACCATCACACACACTCTGCAGCTCTCCATGCTCTTCAGCTTCTCATGTGCTTCCCAACGATGCCATCAGTTTATATCTGTCTCTGTCGGTGGTTTCTTTTGCTCCACCTTTCACCATCGATGGGGATCATGCGTAAAGGAAACGCCTGATGTGACTCATTTTGCAAAGTTGCTGGGGAGGGCTATAGCATCTCTGTGATAAAAAAAAACAAAACATTTACTCTGCTGCAACTGATGGAAGTTATTACAAAGATGAATATAATATTCCTGCATAAATGATGATATTGTTTGCTCAGTAGAAATTCTACACAGGGTATGCTGTATTAAAAGGCTTAAGATTAAGGCATCTTTACTTTCATACAGAGTCATATTATATATATACTGTATACTGTATTTAATGACCTTTTCATTGAAATGTTTCTGTTATTTGACCTACAGTACCCAGTCTGTTCAAAAGCACTGATTTCTAATTATCAGTCATCTTTTGAGTTTAGTCAGGAACATTGCTCTAAATCACCACTTTATCAAATAATTATGTTATTACACATAATGTTGTTTTGCTGTTGGGAAGGGTTTATTTATTTATTTATTAGCTTTTATCACATTTTGCTAGGGACATTTGCAGCAATTTTTAGCTAAGGCAACTCTGTTTGCAAAATTCACCTCATGAGTCATCCAGTTCCAATTATTTCCTGCAACACTGCATGTACGGAAACTTTTCCCTGAGCACCGTCTTAGTTCATTACAGCCACCATGATAATATACTGGAGCTGGTTTACATAATTCACTAATGTTTTTCTTAACCACCTGCTAAATGGTCATGCTCAAGAATAATTAAGCAGACACATCCCAATAAAGTGCATTTGAGAGGGCTGAATGATTTTACAAAGCACAGAATGACGTGAAAAGAAGCACTACATGATGCGGAGACCAACAAAAACAAGTATGTGTTATTGGTAAATAAAGGATTTGTTGAATTCTTGAATCTGATTATTCACCTAGAAGTTTTTCTGTCACTCTGACCATAGTTCTAGATTTAATTCAAATCACAGGTTTATTTTCATCTGCTCATTCTAATATTTTAACATTTCTGTAGTAAGACCTTGGTCACAGTATAGTAGTATAGTATAGTAGATCTGCCACATAATAAACATGTTATTATGTTATTAACAAAGAAAAAATTATAATATCATTGTTGATATGTCAGGGATTGTGTAACTATCAGTAGGTTTTAAGTCCTGATGATTTCCTGGCTTTCCGTAACCTTAAAATCTGTGTTTTTTTTTTTGTTTTTGTTTTTTTTGCATTTTTAATTAAAAGACAAAATGTTAATATCTACAATAATGTAGGCAATAACAGGAATTAACTTGTTTCCACAAAATTAAATATAACTATAAATAGCTCAAAAGCATGACATTTCATTCATTCATAATAAAACAAAAAGTTAATTGTTGACCAACTGGGGTTGCATAAGAGAAATAAAACACTTCAAGACATACTGTTACTGAAAAACAATAATGACCTTTGGTAACAGTAACGCCGCATTGCACCAGTCCACATTACACTACCTATTATTAATTATTTTCTTGCAACAGCATACCACATTGTATTTTATTTCTTACTTAAATTATTACTGCTGTGGAACTTCATTTTTACTACTTTAAACTTCATCTGGTTCTTTAAAGCTACAGTACATAACTTTTGAGTATTGGAGGTTTGGAGACCTGACTGGAAGAAATTGCAAGCAATCAGCTGAAGAATGTTTCGCAACGTGAATTGCGCTTCCTTACCTTCCCTGCACTGATTAATATGACATCTGCAAATCAATACACTTACATATTTAAGTAGTATTGTCTAAGGTTGCAGCATCAATCTGTGATTACATGTGATGTATGAGTCAGAAAAACTTCAGAAAAACAGAAAAAAGGACTGAATGAATAGTTTCGGCTTTTGAAGGTGACTCACAGCAGTGGGAGAACACACACTTTTAGAGTATTTTCTCCATTGATTAAGTAATAGTATTCTATAATTTTTTTATTAACAAAGAAAGATATATACTGCAGTATTAATCTTCTGTTTGGTTTCAGGATCTTCTGACTGAAACTCTTTATAGCTGAAGAGAATCATAATGGAATTTCATTTATTTTCCTTCCCCAAATATCTGTAATCTGCTGAATAATGGAGGATAGACAGCTTTGAGTTTCAAGCTCTACAATAAATCCTCTGTTTGGTGTTCTGGGCTCTAGACACCAAGGATTTGCAGGAAAGGTGTGAGTGTGAGCATGTGTATTTGTCTTTATTTGTGACTAATAAAGTGAAAATAATGAAAATATTACTTTGTCTTTCTGGTTCGTAAATGAGATGCAGTGACCCTGCGTGGAAAAGATTGAGAATTCATTATCTGCTAGAATTACTTATTTCTTTCCTTTAACTTCCTTAACATGTTCAGGGTCTGGGTTTTTTTTCAGGTGCTGTGGATCCATGTGCCAACACCCACACACACACACACACACACACACACACACACACACACACACACACAAAGGGAGTCCAATTAAAGGAACTGACAGAAGCTTGGCTTGGAATTGATTTCTTGTGGTTGTGTAATTATACTCTTCTCTTTTCAGATGATTGACTTTTCTGATGGAAATGATGCAAAGAAAATATCTGTTTTGACCTATGGAATACTGCTCACTGGATTATTTTTTTTATTTATGCTAAGTTGCCAGGTTATTAGTTGCAGCTCTCTAGCATCTAATTTCCTGGTTGCTCGGAGTATATTGTTATTTTCCGCATTGTTATTTTCTGTTAGCTCAGTACAGTATATGTTGTTATTTACTGACTTGCCAGTTTAGTAGTTACTAGACAGAGGCACCATAAATCTATGCTACAATCCTGATCGCAATTTGTCTTTCATCTACTATGCATGATAACATTATGCCACTTGGAATACAGAATAAAAGCATGTACTGTATATAAAATATAGTATATAGATTATAGACAGTCAGTGTGCAGGTCAAACATCTTTAACAACCTTTTTAATGAGATTTTATTTGACCTAGTTAAATTTCCACCTGAGATTAGATTATACTGAAACCTTGCTAGCAAATATAAAAAGGTGGTTTGTTTTCGCAGAACAGCAAAAACCCATATAAAGTCAAATCAGTTCATGCACCTACAATTCAGACACATCCATTATGTTATAGCTCTGCGTCACAGTGGCAGATACTGACGCAAGTGCAAGTACAACAGTGTTTTATTGAAATTAGCAAACTAATCCAATACGTGAGGCAAAAACAGGCAATGGTAAGGTGATCAATAACAAAACGAGGCAAGGCAAAAATCAAAAACCAGCAAACCAGAACAGGGATCAAAACTAGAATGACAATGTGGCAAGATACAAACAGGTATGAAAACAATAAGGATATACTTTACAATGAATGGATGGACTGAGAGACCTTATATAATGTTGATTGTGGCTGTGATTGTAACTGAGTCTTTTTTTGTGATCAGTAAGGGGAACATGAACTTGGAAGAATGTGTGAAAAGTTGGGTGTTGTAGTCCTTAGAGGCCATGTTTGTAGTCTGGACTGTCATCTGGGAGTTGTAGTTTGACACTTATTCTGGCATTGACATGACACTCTGCTACAAATTAATATGGGTTGATCAGCCATTTGTAGTCTCACTGGAACGGTAATCAAATGACACAATACAGTCTGCTCAACCTGAGAAAAAGGAAAACAGAAACACAGAGAGAGGCCCAACTAGGGTTTAAAGAGGGATGAGAGCACAGGGGAGCTGAGCTGCACTATCAGAGATGAACTCTATAATTAGATGGAAATGGAAATCATAACATTGCATAATGGGGTGGATGATATAATACTGCTTCATACTGCTTTACAGAAAATGCCTTCATTTTAAAACTGTAAAATATTTTCATATATTTGTGGTAATTGTTATGTGCTGTGTCAATACATTTGATTAAACTTAAATTTGTTTAAAGGTTTTATTGTATCATATGTCTTTGACAGAACATATTTGATGGCAAGGACAGAATACTGAAAATGTGAGATCTAGCTGGCTAATATAGGCTGAATCCTTAGGACAGAAATAGATATCATATTCCACGATATCAGTGTTTGACTCAATATAAAAACTGAACAGTAATGTTCACTAACATCTTCCTCCACCTCTTAAATCCTAAATAATCAACCAGATAATATACTCAGACTGAAAATTAGTAAGTAGAATTAGGAGTTCACTCCAGATCAGCTTTATGACTAGAAGTTCTCTAAACAGAAATAAATGGAGATTTCTGTTTGGGAACAGTTAGCAATTACCTGGCTGAGGGAGGAAAGAAACGGAGAGCTAGCAATTTGTTGACTGATTCATTTTTATACAGCGTATTACAAAAAGCATATGTGTCTTTAGTGGAGGTTTAGCACATTTTCAAAACATTTCAAAAGACTGTTATTCTTGGCACTCTTTGCTAGCTGGAAATCTGGATGCTAGTTAGAAAGCAAACCTGCTAAGATCTTGTAACTATATTAAGCTCCTGTATACACACCATCAGAAATATAAGAGCAAGTTATTTGTGTTAGAATACAAGGCCACAGAGGCAATATAACATTAGTGTGATTTCTAAAGTGTACCAAATAATGTTAGCATTAACAATCTTCAACTAGTATACTAACATTACAATCTAAAATGGCACTGTAAATCTCATGTCGCTGTTGTACAATATATTTGTGTACTGTGCAAAAGTCTTACACACACGTAAAGAAATGCTGTAAAGTTGACTTCAAAAATAATGAAATGAAATCTTTCTACTTAAAAGGAAACTACTGCAATGTGCACTAAACAAAGTCAGTATTTGGTGCCATGACCCTTTGCTTTTTTTCTTAAATAGTAGTCCCAGGTACAATGTGTACAGTGTTATAAGGAAATGTGGTCTTTTATGTAATATGTTGCTTTCGTTACTGATGTATAAACATTTTTCAAATACAAATTATTTTTTGGAAAGCTAATGTTTGGCAATCTAAAATGTCCCTGTACTAACTATATAATGTAGAATTCATAAAATAAATATCTAACAATATTTGAACTAAAGAAATAGGTAGTATAGTTTATTTTCTTTGAATACATTTACATTTTGGTACTGTATTATGTACCACAGTTTGATGTAGTTTTCCCCATGGCCGTGTGACTGCAGTGGAGCGTTCGTGCGTCAGTGTGAGGTGAGTGACATGCTGGGCTTTAATTACACAGACAAGAGTTTGAAACCAGCATTTATTCCAGTTCCATCATCTTGAAGCTAGATTATTTAGGCAAATACACTAGGTCCAAATAATAAAGCCTGGTAGATACAATAATCATAATATGCAATGAGCTCATAATGATGACAGTTAATGATCATTTCATCTCAGTGCAAAACTGCAATGGCTCATTTTGACCCATTGCTTTGTCTGCCGATTGTATACATTATTTTGGTACTAACGGAAGCTCTGTGTATCTATAAATTAATTTCTCCATGAATATGATCATCGAGATGGTATTGCTGTAATGTGGAGGCAGCATAAAAGACCTCAAGTACTTGGAGAGCCAGTAAAGTAGTGGGATCATGGACAGGTCTGAGTCAGTGGTTTTGACCCAGGTCAGATTGTGGCAGTTACAGAACTGTCTGTGTTAAGTTAGTGAATCTCACCTCTCATATAACACATTCAGAAAAAAATAGATAGAGAAACAATTAGATAACATTGAATGTGTCTTTTTAAAGTTTCAGGGTTACTAGGATTGTTGTACCATAAAAAAGATGGATATGGCAGCTGAGCGGGAAATTTTGCCTATGGCTTAGTAAGGACTGTGAAAGATGACAATCAAAAAGATATAAAAGACAAAGTGTTTTATACAGCATAACAAATCACACCACTGAATTTGGTTCAAGCAAACTTTACAGATGAGCTGACCTGGGTCTGACTGCTCATATTTGAATAAAATTAACATTTTGTTTCCTATTAGTGGATGCTGTTAACTGTGATAAATACCTCCCTAACATATCATCTAAACTGGGTATGCTGTGAGTACAGGAGTTCATTTCTGTTACGATGTTGGCCAACTTGACAACATGACTACAGTAAAAGCTCTTGAACCTTACCTTTGCCCTTTCCTTTGGATTTATGGCTTAAGGCAACTGCCATGCCTTTTTTTTTAAATCCACATTGCTGTGTAGCAATGTCAGGATCTGTAGTCGACCCACTGTGCGTCACTGTGAGGTAATTAAAGGTCTTTTAAGAAGTCGTCTTCAATGCTGAGGCATTCGTCCTGCCTACACAGCTGTATTTGCAGTAATGAGGCACATGCTTATTTTATAACTTCAATTCCTGCTAAGAAATTTCTAAAAGACTACACCCACACACCACCCCATAATCCTTTTTTAGTCATTAGTCTTCTGTGTTAACATTCAGGCCAGGGCTGAGAAAGAATTACATTCCTGGGTGTTATGATTCAACAAATCAATCCTACGATAACACAATATCCTAGAAAATCCTAATACATTTATTTTACTTGTCTTATATTTCTCTGTATTAATGATAGATATCATGACAGGATTTGTAATCTTGTGCAGGATGTAAATGGTTCGCAAATGTTTGTGTGTTATAAGATTAGACCCTAAATGAGTCTAGGCAGTCAGAAGAGATGACATTTTCATTTCGCGCAGTGACAAATATTTATTTCAGGAGCTGTTCAAATGAGGCAGTTATTATACAGAGGTGCATATCCTTGGGATTAGGTTATGCAAACATTGTCAGACTCGGTGAAATTTTGATACACCCCTACCTGAGAAAAATCTAATTACTGAGATGTCAAACAGTGATTTTAGAAACATGGAGCTGTGCTCTTTTTTACCTTAAGTTACCTTAAGGCCAGGTTTACTGGGCACAAGGTCACAGTGGTATAATTATGATGGAGACGGAAGTATCTAATCAGTTGGTCAGTAAATGGACAACACAGGTTGTATGTGTCGAATCTCAGACAGTGTTAATTAACCCACAACACAAATATTTGCTGTTTTTTGGGAACCGTGTTTGCTGACCTGTTGGTTGTATCTGGAAAGGCCATTAAGCTGCATGCCATCCTCCTCCGGCAATAGCACAAGAAATTGCCACTGAACAGGATAAATAATGAGGGAAACACAGTTTACTATAGCCAAGTTAATGATTTGCATTACTCACCCATTGACTTACCCCTAGAGGATTTGCAGCACTATTGAGCCTGATGTCTACTTTTACTGGCAAACCAAAATAACAAATCATTCACAATTAGTCAGTAATGCTTTTGATAGAATTGAAACTTGTTTGTTAATGTTGAAGAGGGTGTGAATGTTGCATTTGATAAAAGTCTGGCAACTCATTTGTTCCTCCCAAATCCAATTAAAAGCCAATGATACCCTCATTAGAGCTCCAGATGGGGTCCCTTTAACCTCCCAGGCACAGTAACAGCGCTGTAATAGGTTGATTGTTGCACACACTCAGTAACAGCATGCACAGTATGTCTATTAGAACAATAGTAATTAAACTATAAATACACAGTACCGTGTTCAGTGAGATGACTTCTCATGAGTCATGCTGCAAAATATAACAACTACGGTCACATGGTAATGGATATCACCTGCCAAAACTCAGATTTAGTAATAAAACAACACAGTAATATGGTATTATAAAATTTCTGTCATGAATAGGGGAGAGTGGGGTCAGTTTTTTTGTAAACCTTATTAGTGAAATATTATGAAGCTCCAATTTGTTATTGCATGATAAATGCATTCATATTAAACAAATACCATTTTGTATTAATGTCAGTTTTCCAAGAAGGTAAGTAAATTACATTTTTGTGTTATATATCCTAAATATTTAAAATATTTAACAAAATATTGGTAACACTGTTACAAATGACCAAAAATTGTTCAACCATATAAAAATCTGATATGTTAGCTGCAATTGTCCCATAACACGGCCAAAAATATCTGCTGGCTTTTTTTTTTGCTCACTTTTTCAATTTTCCTCGCTTGTGTGCATAGATATTTCACGCAACATGGAAATTACATTGACCACATGCCCTCCCCCAACAGACTGAAAATAGGTTGGTGGTCCGTCCTCTTTTGTTACGTAGCCAAGATGGTGACCATTGAGGGAGGGAAGTGTGTAGCATGGCACACTCAACATTTAGGCTGTTTTGAGTACACCATCTGGGTACCCAGTGCACTGCATGTTGCATACTTCCATTGTGTACACGCTTACGCACTTAAAATAGCAAGTGTAAATATGCAAGTATGTGTATTGGGACACAGTGCAAATAATAATACTAATAGTTTTCTTAGTAGTGTTTGAATATTTAAAATTCTCCTAAGCCTAACAAAGTTGTTTTGAGTACCAGTCTTCTGTATTTTCTAGATAAGTAAATATTTGTGAATGTACAGTGAGGGTTTTTGATTTGATTTCACTATGGATGAACTTGCCAAGCTAGTATGTTACAGAGCTCTCGGAATAGCCAGCTGTCACAAATAATGAGTTATTAACTGAAGACATTCTGGTATTGGGAGAAGGGGGCAGGCCTACCTTGGTGTACCTGACTTCGAGTCTCATATCTACGGCGTTGACTCTGACTCTAGAAAGCATCAGAAAGTCCCTACTGTGCAGTCTCTTGATTATACCTACATCTTTCTTTCTATTTCGGTTGCTGTTTGGCACTTAGGTAGAGGCAGCTCATTGGATAAAGCTCTGGGTTGCTGCTCAGAAGGTTGGGGTTCAAGTCCCAACACAGTCATACTGTCATTGTATCTGGATCTTTAGTAAGGGCCTTAATTCTCCCTGCCCCAGGGATGCTGCACTGTGACTGCCCCTGTGATCTGACCCCCACTTCCTAACAAGCTGGGATATGAAAAGGATTTCACTGTACAATAATGTGTATATAACAAATAAAGACTTCTTCTTATTTTCATTGCCTAAACACTCTTAAACCATTCACCAATTGTATAAAATGTCTGTTGTTTTTTTGTTGTTGCTTTTTTTCCTGTGCACATTGACTCCTACATAATTTGGCAACTTCCTGCAAGTCTTAAGTAAAAGGAGTTGTTTTACATCAATACACATCTCAAAGAGGAAAGTATGAGCTTGCTCATGAAGGGAAATGCTGTCTTTCATTCCATTGCTCTAATATTTCGGCCATGATGTAACAGCACCAATAAATTGCCGCAAAATGTCTAGATAAACTATAAAATGGAGGTACATACACAAATGCACACATATCTACACAGAGAGACCTAGGAATCATAACATTCTATTGCCGAAAATGATTGAATTTCACATATTGCAAATATTTTACAGTTGACGTGGATTGTTTTTCCTTTGTTTTTGTTTTTGCATTTTTTTAAACACCGGATTGAGTGAAATACAAAAATGAAAGCTTGATGTGCACCTGAAAGCAGTAATTATAATAATTAGGAAAACAGGATACAAATAAAAAATCCTGACCTTCAGTCATATTATTATAGAAAAACAATAAACCAAAAAATGTATGCAGGACCATCAGTGTATTACCTCAGGTTCAGCCATCTCAGAGGCAGACTGTATGTTTTTATTTCTCTGTGATATTTATGGTTCCTGATATCTATGTTAGTGTGATACCATGGAAATCAATTGTTGAATATATCCTGATATGAGGATGCACGACACTCACAAGGTTGAAACAAATAAACAGTTTAGTAGAATGACGTGTCTTAATATACAGTATGTAGTGCATGTTATTGCCCACAAAGTGGCAGCAGAGTGTAGTACCAGGTCTGTCTTAGGAACTGGAAGGGGAAAAAAAGGAAATATCAGACAATGAAGATGTCAAAAGAACTCCTAAGAGGCATGACTGCTAAAGAAGTGTCAAGTATAAAACATTACAATATAATTTCAATATATTGGAATTGGAGATCATTGACAGGAAGGCTGAAAAGATAATCATTATACCTGTAAACTGCGAACACCATTAAATACCAGCCAGAGAACTCGATTTAAATGCCTTTCATCCTGGTATTTCAAAACTGGTATTTACTCTTATCTCAAGCTATATTCAGAAGCCAGCTGCAATGTATATATAAGATTCATGGTCAAACATTTAACATTCAAAGCAAATATTGTAGTCAGCTGATAAGTTTTATGTGTGGACTTTAAACACATCTGATTTTTGGGGTTTTAGATTGTTAGATAAATTGCAGGGGTGGTGCAGTGGTTAGCACTGTTGCCTCACAACAAGAAGGATCTTGGTTTGAACCTCTCAGTTGAATGGGGCCTTTCTGTCTGCAGTTTGCACCTTCTTCCTGTGCCTTTGTGAGTTTCCTCCAGGTGCTCTGGTTTCCTCCCACAACCTAAAGACATGCAGATTAGGTTGACTGGCTACTCTACATTGTCTCCAGCTTCCCCGTGACCCTGATGGATAAGCGGTATAGAGGATGGATGGATGATTGCAGATTTCAATTGCTATCCTGAGGTTATTCTAACGGAAGGTGAAAGGTTATAGTTGTTTAATAGGTGGCTGATTCTGGTCTTTGGTGTTTTTCTAATGAGATTCAAAGCATTCCAACAGGTGACCTGTGGTCTGATCTTCACACTCTCTGCAGGCAAGCGAGAAAGTTCTGATATACCTCATTCATAAAACAAATATGTCATTAAGATACAACAATTTAAACAATTACACTGTAAAACAAATCATTATTATAAAAACCTTTTTTAGAACATTGCAGAATGTTTTTTTTATGTTGTGTTACTTTTCAGAACCTGAATACTTTATGAATATTCTGATGATGTCCCCTGTTAGATTTTTCAAGGCATAATGGTGCATACTGGCTCGTGGTAATATTAGAGAGGCTAAAAATGAATGTATATCAATATAACTCGACAGTAAAATTATCTGGACCATCAGTAACGCATAGTATCATGAGGTCTCTTCGCCTGCATAATTTCCTTTAAAAACCAAACATACTAAACAGAATAGTTATGCTTCATTCAAACCAAAAACCAATTTGTGCTTTAATTGCACAATGTGTGTTTAGTATGTCTACTTGCATTTTCTCATCTAAAGGCCACCCTGCCTCACATTTTATACCTTTCTGTGGTATTCCACAGAAGTCTGAAATAATCAGAAATTTGTTAATGGCAAATAATCTGATGTGATGCCAAAACTTTAAATTAAACTACATATTTACTATAGGGCGGCACGCTGGTGCGGTGGTTAGCACTGTCGTCTCACAGCAAGAAGGTCCTGGGTTCGATCACCGGGTCACCCAGGGTGCCTTTCTGTGTGGAGTTTGCATGTTGTCCACGTGCATGCGTGGGTTTCCTC
>JAQQZR010000023.1:10036219-10087571 GCA_030068235.1 Notoglanidium macrostoma | reverse complement strand
AGATGCTGGGATTGGCTCCAGCTTCCCCGCCACCCAGACGGATAAAGCAGTATAGATAATGGATGGATGGATGGATATTTACTATATGTTGCCCTGCTATATGTGAATGCTTGTGCATAAATTTTAAATATGAGGAACTGTAATGGAAACTTATTCAACTAAGTTATAAGGAAAAGAAATAGAAAGCAGAATTATCAAACAGGAGTCGCAGATTAACTTGTGAATGTCTGTTTTTTCTTATTCACACCTTCAGGCAAGATTGATCAAATCATGTAATTTTCATATAACCATCATATGTAGAGGTACTTTTCTGTATAAATGATAAAATACTTTTCTGTATGCCTGTTTATCCAAACCTGTATAATGATGGATGATTTTCATATACTGCAAAGTGGGAAGTGGTGAAAGATTCTGAAATATTGATTAGGAAGGCCAAAGGGAAAACTATCTAATCCCAGTGGTGGTTTCTGGAGCCAATATTTCCCAAGCATCTGGTGAACAAATCAAGCAACACATTTCCATCATATGTGAATGTTTATGCAAGTTTGTCTCCCTCATTGGTTTAATGAGAATATTCTTGAATATTTCTTTCCTCTGTCACTAGATTAAACATGCAATGATGAATTATCTTACTCTGTTCATTCATCACTTTTAGTCTGCATTTGTGAATGCTTTAGTACTGTGTGTAACTGTATGTGGGGTAATGGTTAAAGTTATTGCCTAATTTTAATGGTCTGTTTATTTTTTGCTGTTTTTATCTTGATTATTTATGTCAGTACTTATTATTGTACAGCACTTTGGGTCAACTTTTGTTGTTTAAAAATGTGCTTTATAAATAAATTTGACTTAACTTCACTTGATATTCCTTATGCTTAATGCTTATCAAACCCTCACCATACATTAACAATGTGAAATCAGAGTGTAATTATCGTCATTATAATTATGGGATGTAAGTAATTTATTATTACAGACCCACTGATGAACTTCTGCACATGGCGGGCTAGTTTCAGATCCTGATTTATTAAGATGAGAAATAAATAAATGAATAGATAGACAGAGAAATAATAATTTTCAGAGGATAGCGCTTGCTTCCTCTGAGACAAGTGAAGTAAGCCAACAGCATCAATTGCTGCTCATGCTGCATCACAGGGCACACTCAGAGAGAAAGTACTATCTACCTTCTTCCACATACACAAGCTCACAGATAACTACGATTGGTTAGTGTCACTGTGATTGACAGGGGAGAGAGACAATGCCACACTACACAGATAGAATGGACATTTCTTCTCCCAGCCACAAATGACTTAGGCATCATCAGCATTTGAACTCACAATCTCCTGATTATAGCGTGGAAACTTTTCTGTTGTGCCGCAAAACAATATTTAAGAATATTTCATGCATATGATAATCATTATGAATCTCTCACACATATACGTAATTAAAGACAATGAGATGTTTTGAATAACTGTTCAAATTCTAGGCCATATGAACACAAAGTAAAAGGGTGTAGACATGAGTGTGCATCCTAAGGTAATATTTAAAAAATCACTTTTAGTTTGCAGTAAGATTCCATAGTACATGGTCCTATTTCCTTGTACACTGCCTTGTATTTTGCAATTTTGGATTTTTGTTTGTAACGCTCCAAAGTGCATATTCATTAGGGCAAAGGCTCCAAAACAGACAGTCTTTTGTTCTTTTGAAAGATACAGTTCTCCAGAGACCCTGTTAGAAAAGAAACCTGCGTGTTTTTTTGCCATTGTTGTCAAGTGTGCACATTTTGACTCACACAAACCTTAACATCCAAAAATAACATATCAAATTAAAATTTTGTTTATAATGACACAGATGTGCAAACTCGAAATCGTGCCACTGTTTAGGCACTTCCTGATTGTTAATTCACTCATTTCAGTTTGTCTGTATAATTTAAACAGTATATAAATTATGCAAACGTGTCTCTCTGGGGAATAATTAAACCCCCTATTAGCATTAGGTCATGAGAGGGTGCACTCAGCCACTCAGGTTTACATTAAAACCATTCACACTCACATGATTCTTCGTAAATAAAGCAAAAAATATGTACATGGCAGAAATGACCAGGTGCTTGACTGCATTATGATTAAGACTGTACTTATAAAACTAAATGTTGCTTCTTATGAATGAACATCAAATGAATGTGTAAAATCAAAGCATCACTTCAATGTTTTAACACTTTATTTTCATTTTATAGTTTGGAACAGAGCAGTTTGGTAATTAAATTTTTCTAACGAATCTGTGCTATCCATTCGTCAAGTGAGATAAACTTCTTTCTGGTAGTTTCTGGCTCACTGTTAACATTTGGGCTATCATGAGATAAAGGGAGAGAGTGAGAACAGTCATCATGGCATTCAATAATACACAAAGCCCCTTTTGTCTCCTCTAGTAAGTCTTTGCTAAGGTAATACAGGAGTTTTAGTGTCTCAAACATTGCTAAAGTGTGTTAGGGCACAAAGAAATCACTCATACTCCACTTCCACTCAAATAACACATCAGCGGTCTCTAACAGCTTAAATGAATATCTTCATCATTGCAAGAACCTATTATGATCTGATTTATGGTTTAATTTGGTGCAGATTGCTTGTTTCCTCATTAACATTGCTAATCTTACTTATTGGTGAATGGTGAGAAAGTGTACACTTTATATCCATGCCCTTGGGGTTCCTGGTGATAAACATTGATGAAGTGAAAAAAAACAAAAAACAAACCCATAAACCTTAAGGTCCAAAATGCATCACTCTTGGGTTAAGCTAGAAAGATTCAGTACTGTATTGATTAGTATTTTTTTGCTCACTGAAGACAGATGAAACAAAATCAGTGTATTGACTTCTAAAGATTTGCTGCACCTTTGCCTACAATTTATGTATTTGTAGCTCAATGGTCAGCAAATGGTAATGTCAAATTGTCCCATTACGAAAGGCTATTTTTCATGTAATAAGATTTGTAGAGCAACTGTGTAGAAATAATTGACTACATCAATTACTATTCATCAATATGTACCAGCTCTCCATAAGCAACAGCTCAAACTAATTCTTATTAAAATCCACTTGACCAGGCGGTGACCGAATCTTGGCATGTTAATCTTTGACACCTAAGCATTTTTTTTACCCTCACTACACTTACTATGCACTCAAAATATGTCCTGAGGCAGATCAATGCTGTTTCAGCAGTTGCCAATAGTGACTTTAAGGGAATAATAGGTTTTCCTACGCATTAATAATTGTGTAGACCAGCTGCTAGAACATCACATCCCTCTACAGATCCAATGGGAATGAATGGTTCAACAACATCAACACATCAAAAGAATGACACAGCAATGCATTAAACATTGATAAGGAAAAGCTTGTTTAATTAGAGCATGGGTTTATTGTGAGTCATTACATGCTATGAATAGACTAGGATTGTACTGTAAAAACAAAAACAACATAGATACACAATTGCAAACACTAAAACACACATGCATTCTATACTCTTGAAGAAATTCAGGGCTTGTCACAAAGTAACACTATGTTATTTGGGACAAATATATTTTCATGCACCTGTGTTGTCTCCATTTAAGTGAATAATTTCTAAATTGCAATTTCCACCACAGGAGCTAGCATGCCACAATTTTTTCCTGCTTAGATGTACCGTTATCATGGCTTAATAAAGTGTTATGAAAGAGACATTTTTACATAAACTATTAAAGAAATATTGGCAAGCACACAGGAATATCAATCTCATGCTTACTAGCTAAGCTAAAATCCTTATAGATTTACACACTTTGACAAATTGCTTTATTCTAAAAGAAATGCATTTTTGTTTCTCCGCAAGTGATCAGGTTTGTGAAAATGTTGATCTGAGATATCAGAACAGCTCTTCTCCAGCTGGTCTCTCAGATGCACTTTAGCAGGTATGAGTTACAGTAAGAGCCTCGGCCACATTCACACAGCTGCCCAAAGCGGGGACCAAACCTCATTGCACATCGGGAGCCAACTGCACACTGAGGAGAATTCACAACGCCAAACCTTTATTGCAACAGTCACATATTATCCCTGAAAATGATTACTTGAAATAGACACAAAATAATTTTTACAAGTATCTAAGTAAAAGCTAATAACAAAAAAGTAAAAGAAAAGAAGTTACAAAATCTAAATCTCTGTAGAAGGAGATGTTACATGCAAGACATGTTATATGCAAAGAAGTTAACAGAAAATACAAAAAAACGCTTGTCAGAATATCAAATTGGTTAAGTAATGTCCTTATGTTATATAACATTCCCAGATTTGGTAAAACATACTTTATTTTGGAGTACAACAAGAATTTAGCGCCACATCTGGGTAATTTACAGCCACATATTTAAGAATAATGGTCAATTTGATGTATTTTCTACTGTAAGAGGGTACATTTTAAATTTTGCTTTTGCTGTGATATATTTCTAATCTCAATAAAATAGCAGTAAATAATCTATTTCTTTCTACATTCGTGCTCAGTGTCCATTCTAGTAGAGCATAATTGAAAAGCTCATCATTATTTAATCAACTGAATTGCACTTAAGTGGGAATTATAAAAAGAAGAAGAAGAAAAAGGAGAAAGGGAAGAAGAACTTGCCGCTGGAATGGCACGTTTCTCTGTTGATGGAAATCTGTTCTGAAGCCTTGACAGAAGTTCCTCCATCATATCAACCTGTGCAAATGAGAAAACATCCCTGCGTTTCATTCCCTTTGCAGTACATTCACCTACTGTAAATAATATGCAATATATTATGTCCTGTAAATGAGCAGTGTCTGAGCAATTCACCATAAAATTTAAATCATTAGTATGAATGCATTCTTATCTCTTCAAATTTGTGTGACTGATTAACATGTCATGCTAATTAATCTGTATTTATGAGAACCACACTCGTGTATCTGTAAACCATTAAATACATGATTCTCTAGATGAATTTATAACCTCTTGAATAAATTAAAATGATCTGTACATACCATCTCCTTGTCACGGTTTACGTCAGAGTTCTGCAGGTCCTCTGCAGATATCTCAGGTAAGTGTTGTCCATTACACATGATGAAAGACAGAGTGATGAGCAGCATGCCGATCACAATCCCTGAGCTCTCCATGGTCCTGAGACAGTGTCTCGATCACACAGCAGTATTGACGAGTGAGGAATCTGGACGACAGTTTCACTCTTACCAAAGCTAGCTTTATAACCAGATATGTCCTGCCCTCTAGGCTGGGCAATAAACCCAGATGGCCCACCCCACATGTTTGTTTAATGGATTTTAATAAGTAAAACTGTTGTTTTTCCTGTGCTCCCTCTCTATATTTCACAGGTCTGTAGGGGACAAAAATTCATCTTCGCTCCACTAAACCTAACTGTTTTTAGTAATTAACTACAAAAGGACAACAATTACCCATGTGTGAAAAACCTTACATAACTCTAGTTGAATAAAATATGGCATCACAATAATTGTTATGAACTGAATATTGTGCATTGAGGATTTGAATTCAATAGAAGAAAATTCTTAAAATTATTTATACTTCTAAGTTACAACTGAATATTTTGTACTACAGTATGTGTTAGCTTCTAACGAAGAAACAAATAATATTTGATTTTAAAGAATTTCTAATAGTGTCCTGAGCTCGGGTCTGTGTGGAATTTTGCATGTTTCTCAATTTTCTCACAGTTTACTCACAACAAATTTTACATTTCACATAGCAGTCTGAGAGTGGTGGGCCAACACATGATTCCTGTTACACATGGATATAGCCAACCCATCTTTTCAACCTGCTGCTCATGTAGCATCACAGATGGCTGAAAATGCTTGGAGGAGAGCTCTAAGTGCCTACTCTGTATACATGAGATGTCTATGGTTGGCCTGTGTTGATCAAAAGGGGACCTTTTTCGAGTGTTAAGCAGAATTTGTGTTTTTCACAACTATAGTAGAAATTCACAATTAAGAGTAGAAAGGATCAGTCAGTCAAGGGTTCCTTTTCTCTCTTGCTCACCCACTTTGCCAAAAGAGCAAACAAACCTTTTGGAAGCTCCAATTATCCAAAACATACTATTACAAATCCATCAGGCACAGCCTCCACAACCAACATCTGTGAAAACAGGCAACTCCATCAACAAAATACTGCTATATGTGTTGTTATATGCTTTCTCTGCCTAATAATTAAATTCTTAGATTTCAGTATCAACAGAACTGCGATTGAAGGTTAATTGATGCAAATGGAACATCAGGCAAAGACAGAGTTATAAAGTCATAAACAGGCATTGGTACAGGCAGTCAAAAAATTGACCATAGTTGGCAAACTCAATAAACTAAACCAGCTTTCACAATGTAAGGTATGTGGAGCATAACAAAAGACTGATATATTTTTACAGTGCTGTAAATCACAACCCACTATTCTTTAAGTTACTATATTATTGATATCCTACAATTATTATCCTGTTGGACTGGCCACTTCATTGAATGGGTTAATCCAAACCTCAGTTACTCCAAAACAAGTAATGGCACCTTGGACCTAATGTGTTTTGTCAGCAGAAATTCCAGGAATGAAATGTTCAATGAAGGCAATAGAAAGACCAAATAAATTTTAATACATTGAAATAATGAGCCTAACATATGAAAATTTGGTACATGTTATGCAGTAGGTTAGCAATTTATTATTTAACAGTTAAATAGGTCCCTGGCTGCAAGACGAATTGAGAATCTCTGAATTTTACAAACAGGGTCAAAAGCAGCATATAGTTAAAGTCATTAGTAAAGGTTTGGTACTGTCACTAGTGATTAGCTAGGAGAGATACGTTACAAAGAGCAGAAGTTTGTGGCATGTACTTTCTGTGACTACAAGCAGAGTGTAAAGGCAGTGGTAGCTCAGTGGTTAAGACTAGTGATCGGAAGATCATGAGTTCAAATCTCAGTACTGCCAAGCTGAAGAGGCCCTTAAGCAAGGCCCTTAACCCTGAACTGCTCAGTTGTATAAATGAGATCTATGTAAGTCGCTCTGGATAAGGGCGTCTGCCAAATGACGTAAATGTGTAAGAGAGACATAACAGCTACAATGGCTGCAAACACTGCATACAAACAGCTACAATGTAACAATGTTACAATGGCTTAGGCCTACAACTGCCATGAAACGTTTCGTCACCATGTTGTTTCTGCAAGTTTTTCCTTGCCGTTGTCACCACTGGCTTGCTCATTAGGGATTCATTTGTAATTGAAATTTATGTGTTTCTGTAAAGCTGTTTTGTGACAATATCCATTGTTAAAAGTGCTATGTGAATAAGATTTAATTGAATTGAACTAACAGCACATGTGACATAACATGTAATAAGACATGTAATTCTTTACATGGTAGAGGATTCTGGGAAATGGAGTCTGTTGATGGAGCCAATATGACATATATTCAGGTATTGAAATTCAAATCCATCTGAGTGGGCTGAGGTCCTAGGTTACACGTCTAATTACATTTTAAATAAAAAATTCCCTCTGTATATAACTTTAATATTTTTTGCTAAGCTATGTATACATCTTCCTCTGGACTGGGAAACACCCCAGATTTGTAAATAAAGAAAACTGTAAATCAAAGGAGTATGCCCATACCATACTTTTATCATTGCACACATTGTATTTTGTCTTCATCACTTGGCACATGGATCACTACCCATGGCTGTTTTGACACATTGACACAGAGATTTCTGCTTCTCTTAATCATATTTACTTTGCCAAGCTTACACCTGTAGAACAATCATGTGTATGATTCAACCCTTTTCATAACCTTTAAAACTTCCGTATGGCTGAATAGTATTTTTGCATTGTGGGTGCTCTGTTGCTTTTTACATTGTTTAAAAGGGAAATATGTTCTCTTGGTATTTATATGAGCACCACACGCTGACGTCCTTTGGTAATGTACAAAAGAAATCCTCGTGGAAAATATTGGAAACACCCAAAGCTAAATGATTTTGGTGACAACTGTTTGGACTGCACACTGAGAGTTCCCATAAGCAGCTACCAAAGGCAAATTCATCACTTGAAAGAATAATTAGAAATAACAAGGAAACAGGCCCTGTCTGGCCATGGAACTGCTTATAAGTTAATTGTCCCAATAATATTGAGTCAGTGAACAACAGTGGACTATGTAAAAAATGAAACTCTACACTTCAATCACATTTTAATTGCTTCATTTCACATCTATTGTTGTGGAGTACAGAGGCGAAATGATTAAATGAGATTGTGTGATGTCACACAATCTGCAGTGTATACAATTCAAATGTAAATAGTATAATAGTTCATTCCTGACCATGCAGAAGAAGAATGGGGGGGACCAGGTCAATATCGTGGTTTTGGTTTAAGATCAGTCTCCGAAAGGCAATAGCTCTAGCCCCACTGAACTACTGCAGCTTTGACCAGGAAGAGTTCCCATTAACAGCTCATACAGGGTCAGGTCATCAGCATATGTACTGGATTCCACAATAAAGGCAACATCTGATCCAGCACATTCAAGCAAAGAACAAATAGATGAGGGGATAACAATCCACTTTTGGGAACACAGCAAGAACAGATGGGGCAGAGGAAAAACAATTGCATTTCCCCAATGCTCAGAAATAATGAAACAACAGCAAACAATTTTAGGAAAATGATACTCAGCTCTAGACACATTCAGTTCAAAGACCTTGAATTCACTACACTCCATAAGCTGAAACATAGAGATACTTTACCTCCCAGTACTGATGATGGAGCACAATAAATGCAATAAGAAAATTCTCACATTCACCATCCCGTTCAAAGTCCGATTCTCTGTGCAAAGTAACCGCTCTGACCTCTGCAATCTTGGCCCTGTGCTGAAATGATACATACAGCTTTAATGCTGGATAGAAAAATCATACATGATTGAAGGTCAGATTCTGCTCCTTTGATGATTGATGGTTCAGTATGAGGCCTACCTTCTTAGAAGGAAAAAGCGGGATGATTGTAAAGGGGTCTAACTGAATAACCAATATTCATGCAGTGAAATTACACCCAGCATCAATTTGCATATGTATGTACAATCTTTCTATTCATTACACTACCTCATTATTTTCTGTATTTCCTTTTTCTCTCTTCCAGCACTTGCCTTGCAATCATTGTTTGCTTCTGTTAAAGTATATTTTCAGAAGTAATAATTTCTCTGTCTTTTTTTATACAGTAATCCCAATGTCCTGTGTTCTAACAGAATACATTAAAATAAAAGCTGAAAATATTTCTTATGCTATTTCAGTGTGGAAAATCAAGATATAGAAAACAAATCCCCCACCTTCCCTTTGTAATACTAACTGGATCTTAACTCTCAAAGGAGACATTTTTTTGGTGCCCCCCCCCCCCCCCCCCCCAAATAAACAAATAAATAAATGGACACAGACATATTAACAAATTAATGCAAATTAATGAAGTTGACACACACTGTCCTGGCATTTTCCAGGTACAGTGATAACTTTATGTTATTTTATTACATGACTCATTTGAATACTCAATTCTGATTGGTCAGACCATTCCATGGTCTGTTTTTTCATGATCTGCTTCACGGCTGGATCCTGCATCACCCTGTCGGCGTTTATTTCGCAACTACGACTGGCTCACTTTGCATTACACCTTATATAGTCATTTGTGGGGCAGGATGGTGGTGCATATTCATGCATTGTCTGCATGGGTCTCCTGTGGGTCCCCTGATTTCCTCTGACCTCACAAAAACATGCAGGTTAGTTGCCTGAAAGAACACTTTGGGAAAGCTGTGCCAGTCTGTGTCATGTTCTATTATTAATTAGAATTTGACTTGTAAATAGCCTAGCCAGTCAAGTTAGCTACTTGAATTGATGCTAGTCTAACCTAACATTAACAAAGAAAGCTTTTACATTATTAGATTAATTCAAGGAGTTTAAAAAAATATTGCATTAATCATTTAGGAATGACAACCATTTTTATATAGTCCCCCCATTTTTATAATCTCAAAAGAAATTGGACAAATTAACATAATTATAAATATATGGATTATTTTTAATTATATAAAATAATTATTATTTAAAAAATTTATTTTAAATCCTAACCTGGCTTTTCTGTCCTTGAGTGATATCTGTGTTTCTCATCTTGGAGTAAACCCTCTGTATTTACATTCACAAAGGCCTCTTGATTGTAGATTTTGACAAAGCTATGTCTACCTCCTTTAGAGTGTTGTGAATTTAAGGTGCTAGATGTTGTGAATTGAAAATCATCCATTTTAGTTGTCTTCTGTGGTCTTCCACACCTTTTGCTGCAGTCCTTTTTAGACATGTACCAAATTGTTGATTTGGCCTCTCCTAAGGTTTCTACTTGTAATTCATAAATGGTTAATGCAAATCAATTCAATTGTGGTGGCTTTTGGATTTTCCACACATAACAGTTTCCAGAATTTACTCAGAATGGTACGAAAAAGCAAAAACAAAAAAAATCCTTTGTGTGGAGGGACTGCAGGCTAAAACACCTTGTTAATGAAAGAGATCAGAGGAGAATGACCAGACTGGTTTGAGGTCAAGGGAGGCTATAGCACCTCAAATAATTACACATTACAGCCATGTTGAGCAAAAAGGCTTACAACAGCAGAAGACCACATCAGGTTTCACTCCTGTCAACCAAGAACAAGGATTTGAGGCTATCATGGGCACAGATTCACCCAAACTGTACAGTTGAAAACTGAAAGAAAAAAAAAGTGATTTTTAAAAATCTTCAGTTGTCCAAGTCTGTGCCCATGATCACCTCAGATTCATGTTCTTGGAATCTGATGTAGGCCAATCCACCCGAAGGTTTGATGTGTTGTGTGTTCTGGGGTGCTTTTCTGCTCCCCATGGTTGTAAGAAATTATTATTTGAGTTACTATATCCTTCCTGGGAGCTTGTACTAATGTGGCCATTTTCCGCTGACCTCAGTGTTTTTTTTTTTTTCGCACCATTTTGTGTGAACTTCAGAGACTGTTGTGTGTGAAATTCTTAGAAGATTAGTAGTTTATGAAATACACAAACCAGCCCACCCAGGACCAACATCCATGCCACAATCAAAGTCACATGGATCACACTTTTTCTTCATTCTGACGTTTGATATGTAAACATTACCTGAAGCTCGTGAGCTGTACCTGCATGATTTTTTGCATTGCGCTGCTGCCACATGATTGGCTGTTTGATAACTGCATGAATGTACGGGTGCCCAGGTGTTCCTAATAAAGTGGACGGTGCGCGTGGATCAGTATATCGTGTGGAGTTTTTACGTCTGTGGGCGGAAGAGGGCGTTGTAGATTCACTTTGAATTCTTTTTGATGGGTGTTTCCTGGAGTGCATAACTTTAGGATTTAGGCAGGAACCCACTCTCACACACACCCAGGACATCAGGGAGGTTTGGAAGGGGAGAAAAAAAAAAGTTTTTGAGACTGTGCTGCTGTGAAGAAGAACCGAGGAGGCCAGAGGAGCCTCCGACGCCCGAGTTTAAGGAAATATTACAAAGTAACACAGCGGATATAGGTAGAAACTGAGGATTTCTGTGAACTTCTGTGCAAACATGTCAACTTCAGATGAAGCAGACGGGCTGCGGCCACGATATGGCTGTGAGTATACTTTATTGCCCTGAGGTTTTTTTGTAGAGACAGAGTTACGTCCTCGTCTTTTTAAACGTTTTCTTATGGAGTCACAAAAGCAACCCAGTTTTCGGGTCTTTGACGCAGGCTTATAGTTAGCAAAGTTGAAAAAAAAAATGAAGGTATATAGTCACGTTTTTTATTGCTAAGTTACATCTTTTCTACTGCGTTCATGACTGCATCAGCGTGGTGAAGCACTTCCGCATTTTATTAACCAATCTCTCAAACATTTGCATCTGAAGTGTGTTTAAATCTACCTAGTAAATAATTTAACTGTGTGGTTTGCATTTTATAGTCGGATTTAGTCGTTTTATAATAATAATGTAAGGTCTTTGGTGACGTATTAATAATAATAATTATTATTTATTACATAAACAACCTTTCATCCAAGCAAGCTGCAGCCTTTTACACTCTCAGCATTAAACTGTGGTACGGAGCAACTTTCAAAGGCACGTGATTTGTATTGTCTTTATTATGTATCTTTCACCTGAGAAGGTGAATGATGTAGTATACCTTTCATTAGTTTTTAGATTAAAGCTTTAAACTACCTAAATGGTCCTTGAGGCACAATGAAGTACCTTAACATTATTCTTAAGCTTAAAGATGCAGTAAATGGGTGGCTCCACTGCAGCGGTGCCGTGGTTATCACTGTCGCCTCACAGCAACAAGGTTCTGGGTTCGAACCTACCTGCTGACTGGGGCTGTTCTGTGTGGAGTTTGCATGTTCTTCCTCCATGGGTGGGTTTCCTCAGGGTGCTCTGGTTTCCTCCAACAGTCCAAAGACATGCAGATTAGTTGATTAATCAAATACTCTAAATCGCCCATAGATGTGAAGGGCTGTTTGTCTCCATGTTAGCCCTGCTGTAGATTGGTGACCTGCCCAGGGTGTACCCTGGCTCTCACTAGCTGGGATTGGCTCCAGCTTCTTTGTGACCCCGATCAGATAAATAGTATAGATGGATGAATGGATACATACTAAAGGTGCAACCTGAGAACCAGTTATAGTACCGTTTGAGATCTCTTGGAGTGTGTTATTGATTATATAGTGATAACTAGAAATAGAGGAGTTGATTAAGAGATGTGAAGATGGTGCTCCAGGAATGTGTATGTGCTGTTTTAGTGACGTTCGATATCCCAGCTTGTACAGTGCTTGGGACCGACTGGAAGCACATTAATGTGGGTGATCCTTTATTACTCGGCTCTCTATGGGTGGTGATAGTGAAAGGTCATCATGTAGTTGGATAATATAACCCTCGAGATGGCAAATTCTAAAATTCCAGTTGAGAGGAAAAACAAATCTTTATTTCGAGGTGAGAAAAGCCAAAAAATAAATAAAAAATTTAGATAAAATACTGCTTATGTCTTACAGTCTTGTGTAATCTTGAGCTTTATAAAGTAGATAAATTTGCAGCGCAGAAGGGAAGTGATGAAACTGCTTCCTGCCACTGTAGTGAAGTGAAGCAGATTGATGAAGGGGCACACATCTGTCTCTTCTCTCTATTTGTCTCTTTTGTGCTCTGTCTTTCCATCATTAAATCTCTGAATGTTTCTTTCAAGCTCTCTGTCCATTATGCCTGTCTTTTTGTCTCTCTGTCTCTCCCTGTCTGCCTCGCTGTCTCTCTCCATTTGCCTCTCTGTCTCCCTCTCTTCTCTGTTTGTCTCTCTGTCTCTTTCTTTTCTCTCTGTCCCTGGCTGTCTTTCTCTCTCTTTCTGTCTTTCTCTCCCCTCTCCTCTCCCTGTGCCTCTGTCTTCTCTCTGTGTATGTCTCTGTATTTCTCTTCTCTCTGTATCTGTCTTCTGTCTCTCATCTTTGTGTCTGTCTCTCCTCCATGTCAGTCTCTTCTCTTTGTGTCTCTCTTTCTCATCTCTCTGGCTGTCTGTCTCTCTGCTCTTTGTGTCTGTCTCTTTCTCTTCTCTCTGTGCTGTCTCAGTCTGTCTCTTCTGTGTCGGTCTCTAAGGGGTTCATGACACACATTTTAATGTTCTTTCCTTATAATATACTCTTACATTCCTTAAAATGATTTACCACATTAGCTGCATTTTTAACCTTTCAGGGTATTCTAAGTACACTTATCTAGAATCAATCAACTTAATTTATTGTTATATTCATCTAAATTATTTCAATATCTTATGACTTTTTTTCAAAGAACATTCATCTTTGTTGTATCCATTGCCCATGTCTTAGTCTGGTTCCTCAAAGAACCTTACAGACAGACATGTGTGTTTTTGCCAAGTTCCTTAGGCTATGCTGATAACCTGTGTGTTATCGCAGCGCTGCAGTGTAATGAATTAGATTTTTCACGGCTTTATGCAAGCCCTTAAATCAGTTGCACCAATACTGCAGCTAAAAAACGTATCTTGCGCAGTAGTGTTAAGGAAAAGAATTGAAGATTTATACCCTTTCTATACCTTCCTGTGTGTTGGCACAGTCATAATGCTGTGTTTGTGTGTTTGTTCTCGATGCGTGATTGGTGCGTGCTCTCCCCTGCAGCCGTGCTGGATGGCGTGGAGCGGCTCACAGCCGAGGAGATGGATGAACGCCGACAGCAGAACATGGCCTACGAGTACTTATGTCACCTGGAAGAGGCCAAACGGTAAATATCATTCCAACCCAACTAAATGTAAACCACTGCCCATCAGTTTTTTTCCTGCCAGTAAAGACAGTTTGGCACCACTTCGGCAGTTAGCGTAACGGTTTGTGCAGCGTGTTTATGCTAACTGCTGTGGCTCATTTAATTTTTGTTCTTGCCCCTGATAGTCAAATCCATGCTAGTCAAATGTATGCAGAACAGCTCCTTTTTGTTTCTGGATGTTGGTTCTTCAGCAGCACTTTATATGATCTAGTAGTATTTGTAATAGCTAGCAGTGGCACAGTGGTGCAGTGGGGATTGTTGCCTCAGAGCTCAGGTTACAGGCTGCATTGGTTACCTCTGGGTTCTCTGGTTTCCTCCTGTCTCTTAAACATGCTGGTAGGTGTACTGGCTGCTCTAAATTTGTGAGTGTGTGTGTGAGAAGGTGTGTGCGCGTGCATGTGAAAGAGAAGGTGTGTGTCTGTCTGTGAGTGTGTGTGTGACTGTCTGTGAGTGTGTGTGTGTCTGTCTGTGAGTGTGTGTGTGTGTCTATTTGTCTGATACTGTGTATGTGTGAGTGCGTGAGAGACTGTTTGCGTGTGAGAGTGTGATATCCTGCAATTAATTGGGGTCCCATCCAGCGTGTTTTCCCACCTTGCACCCAGTGCTTCCATGATGAATCTCCAGCTCCACCATGACCCTGAGCAGGATAAAGCTGTTATCAAGATGAATGAAAACTAGCCATGTCTAACAATTACAACAGACAATTCATTAAGACATGTTTTTTGTGATGTTTTGCACTGGAGCTACAAGGCTAGGGTGACTAACAAGGGAAACTTAGAGCTGCCTAAGATTTACCATTAGTACATAAACAGACCTATAAAGTAAGTAAATCTTGAAAGAATTCATCAGTTTGGGCTGCTATTATTATCTGATCACTTGTGATTCCAGCTTCAACATGGCTGCTATTTTTCTAGGTAACAGTGATAGAAACCACATAAACAAGTCTGATAGTGAACAGCTAGACATGCTTCAGCTGTTATTCCCCATCATACAGTGTATAATTACAGACGGCGTATTATTTAGAGAAAATACTGTAGAATATAGTAGTGAAAGTTAAATGCATGCTATAGAGACAAACAGGCTCTATGGTGTGTGTGGTAATTGTGGTCAGCGTAGTTATTGTGTTAAGTAGACCCTTATAGAGAGCAGGGAGAGCTATTTCTTGCTGTATAACTACAGTAAACACTGGTTTGGATGAGAAGAAGCTAAGCTAGCCTTAGCACATGATCATGTGGCTTACAGGCAGTATTGTGTAATGTGTGTTTTATTTATTTATTTTTTACTCTCAATCTTGTGTAGACTGCAGAGGCTCTATATATGGTATAACGTGTCAGTCCACGCTCCTTTCCCCCCACACACACGCGCGTGCGAGCGAGCGCACATGCGTGTTACACACTCCGTGAGTTCAATCGGAAGTGAGTCATACTCTGTTGATTTTCAGTATCTCTCAATGTAACCATAGAAACCCTTGGTTGTCATAGAGACTGGTTCCGGTGTCTGTGTGTCAGAGGTAGTGAGTGTGTAAGAAGGAGAAAAAAAAAGAGAGAGCGAGACTCCGTATCATCATCGCATGTACTTGAATTTATAATGTTAGGAATTAAAGGATTGTTTTGGTGAAAAAGAAAATATACACAATTCAATTAACGATTAACCCAGACGCGTTTGGAGTTTGCCTCCGTTTTATACCTCTGTTTTATACGTGAGTTACGAGGCTCACCTAGCAAACACCTCATTAATGGCTCTCACCCAAAATGTTTTCTGTAATTACATACCCAAATCTTTATGTACTTTTTTTTTTTTTGGGTAGAATTCTCTTTTCAGACTTTGAGTGGGTGGGGCTTAGAAAATGAAGCAGTACCCAAAAAATTATTTTTTATTTTTTCCAAGATGGCTGAATCTATAACGTTATAGTTTCCTGCTACACGATGAAGTTTGCTTATCTTTTATAGAAAGCATATCAGCAAGTTTGCATGAAGTTACTTAACTAGTGGATGCAGTTTGAGATATTTGTATGAGTTATTTTATTTCTGTAAAAAGTTTTGGATGAGAAAGACCTCTATTATTTGTGAAGTTCATTATGTTCATAGCTGTGGCGAAATGTAAATAAAGCAAACGTCAGCCATGAAACCTGTCTCGGACGATTAACTTATTCTGGGGGAAGAGGGAAATTTGTGTGATTTATTATTATTTTTTTTTGTGTGCCTTCAATAGGTAGCAAAAAATACGATGATGCATTGATCGTATGTGTGTGTGTGGATTTGGTTTGATACGGTGTCTCAGCTGTTATTCACTGCTGACCTTTTCAAAATGCTGACTTAAAATGCATTTCTGTCTGTCCTCATACAGCCTACCCGTTCTCCTGTGTACTATATCAAGTTTCTTCCTCGAACGGTTCTCATCCGTTGTCTCTGGCTTTGACTACCCTAAAATTTTATATTACAGCAACCTCTGTGGTTGTATAATCTGTTACTGTTGTGAAGATTTTACATTGCTACACATGCTCCCACTCCTAGCGTGTAGTTAACTTTAACGTACATACATGACGGCTATCGAACTTACAGGCATGACATTGCTGACCAGAGCTAAATGAAGCGGCTTGCTATGTTAGCTAAGCAGCACTGAGCACTGCTTTGTTAGTTTGATAGTGTTCGTTTTAACGTGATAAATGTTTGTCAATATTTATGAAAAAGGAATTCTAACAATAAACACGTGCATCTATTTCTTTAATTTTCATCAGCGTTGTGCTTTTTATTTTTTTATTTTTTTTTATTTTTTAAAGTTCAGTTTATGCAGCGATGCGGTGAAACCGTGATATTTTTGGTCTAGTTTATACCGTGAAAATGCCCCCGGTTGAAGAACTACAATTTTTACTCCTCAGTAGATCAAGAACCTTCAGCATCGATTGAGCTAGACATTTTGAAATATTGTTTAGGTACGCTACGATTAAATCACCATTCGCGTGCATTTTCACATCACGAGCATCAACAATAAATTTGTCAAGCCCTGAGAGCTCCCACTGAACGAACTCCTACAGCTAGCTTTTTCTGTTAGAAATGGCCTCAGCTGGACTTCTTAAGACTGTCAGCTTTCCCACCAAGGCCTGGCCCTGAAATATGGAATGCACACAGTATGTGATCATGCGTAAATACTCTGCATACTAGTATGACGCGAATTCACCTGCAGGTGCAATAAGGACGAGAAACAAAAAGCGTGCGTGCCACTTTGCTCACTGGAAGCTGCGTCCGTATATAGGTATGGAATTTCTACTGCTATTCCGACTTCTGATTCGTTGTTGTGAATGTGTCGGTCCTCGGAGTGCTGTCATTTAGCTGTGTAATGCAAATCAGTTTGCCTTGTTATCATTTCTCTTTCCGCGTGTTGCATTTCTGTTGTTGTTGTTGCTGGCTGAGCCGCTCAAAGGGGAAACCCAGGTGATTTGAATAGCACTTGAATTCTGTTGAGATATGCTGTCTAAATAATGTTAGTTATTGTATATATGAAAAGAGCTTTCAAAACCAGCATGGTAGATGTTGAGGCATTGATATGACTTGGGCGTGATGGCATGTTTCTGTGTATCATGTATGTAGTGGTAACTTTCATATAAAGATCCTGTGGCCACAGCTGAAATGTTGATCTTCTGTTTGAGTATCGATCAATTCCAATTACGTAACGCGCGTATTCAGAAAATTTTCATCATTTTAAATGAGTAAGAAAATCCTTTCTTTTGCGTTGGCTTGCATTAGAAGTCCTAAAAAAAAAATTGTAATTTACGTTTCCTTCATTACCTCAAGCGAGTCGTCTTTTTAAATGATACAGACAAAATGAAACAATGCCACTTCGTCGTACAGACCAGAAAATGGTTAATAATTCCCCTTAGCAAAATCGTTTTTTAACCGAACAACAGATTTAATGTTGTGGAATGACCATGAGTACTATACATAGCAGCTATGAACGGTCATTCCTACACCATGTTTCTTTTTTTTTTTTTTTTTCTTTCTTGAGTTAAAAAACAAAGAACCCCACAGCTCTCATGTTTCTGAGACATCACAAAACTCTTTTGGTCTGATGACTCGCTCATGACTGCACTGACTCCGGAGACTCCTTCCTTAAATGTTAAACGTCTTGCAGAAAGCTTCCGCATATCAAACCAAACTGTTTACTACGAGTCTCTGTGGAGCATCGTCCCGTCCCAGTGCATGAGCTGTTACTATAGAAACGTAGCTTATTGGAATAAGTGTGTTAATATGAATGAATATTGTCAGCTGTGCTATTATAGGAAATTAATCGACACTTTCTAACCGGTCAGAATTCAACAGCACCGTTTTACAGGATTATAGGATTGTTGCTAATAAGAACGAGAAACTTTGGTGCCAAAGGAACAAAATGCAGACTTGACGGGAATTTTTTCCATTTTTTTTAACTTAGCTTTACTGTGTCACTCCACTTGTGCCACTCATGTTTCCATACTGTGAATGAAACTGCTCTTGAGTATATATGTCAGCAACATTAATTAATCATATCGAGAAGTCTGCTGGGTGGTTTGGTGGCTAGCCTGGCATGCGACGTGTGGTCTCGGCAATCAGGCCACCCACTAGTCAGAATATTGCACAAAACCTTTCATTTTGTCTGCTGTTAATTGCTGGTTCCTGTAAGAGTGAAAAACAGTGCAAATGGAAAGGGGGAAAGCAAGCAATATTATACTGTCCTATTTATTTGTATTGTCATAGTGTAACTTGGTGTTTTGGGGGGTTTTTTTTGTTTGTTTTTTTTTCCTTTTTTTTTTTTTTGTTAAGCCCGCTGGTGTTCAGGTAAAAGAGCGAGGTGTGGTGTGAGGTGCGGCCTTTCAAAACGAAGAATCCCGTCACTCATACAATGCACCTTATTTAGAGTGATCGTCTTTACTCCGACTTAAATACCAGGTTCTTAGCTATGGCTTTACTTAATATAGCTATGATTCGTGATTATGGGAGGTTTGCAAGGTGGGCTTTCTTAAAATGTCATGTGGAAGACATGAGTTTGTGTTCATGCTGTATTTCCAACGGCCTGTACGGACATGACGCATCTCTGACTGGCAGATTAAAAGCTCTCTTAACACCTCGGGATGTCCCTTTTGAGTGAGAAAATCAACCGCAGTTTGGATTGTAAAGGGATTTCTGTCTGATCTACACATAGATGGCCTAAAGAAACAGCGCTGTGTTCTGTTTTAGGGGGCGTTTATTTTGCCTGCATGATGTAGATCTGTTGGAGGCAAGCACCACTGCAAATCAGTACAAACTTCTTCTGACTGATCACTCCTTATCCTGTGATGAAACACTTCTGTGCTGAGGGGAGTGGACTGAGCGACGTGGTTTCCTGCATGACATGGGTTGATGAATATGAAAATGATGTTACCAGATCTGAAAGGAGGTTTTAGAGCGACGTGGTAGACCACACTCTTGAACACCATCATCAGAGCACCAGCTGAGGAGATATCTTTTATATGAACGATCCAATGCAGATCCAGAGAGCTGTGGTCCACATTGTAGTGGCCTGATATCTTACTAAGAAACGTTGTTGTTGTTGTTGTTGTTGTATTTTTCCTTTAATTTGTCACCTGTATGTGTATTGAAATGATAAAATACCAAAGATAGTTTAGAGTAAATAGTTTATCATGGTACGGTTGAGCCGCATGATGTCTGATAAGAGAGGAATTCAACTGTCGAACAGCAATTTATTCAAGATTGTAAAAGGGGAAGCTTTTCTGCATTGGCTAGTCTGTTTCTTCTTTTCTCTATTGAGAGCATTACTTCTTACAAAATCAGTTTCATGTAATTTCCTGTTATGTGAGGTGGCAGGCGAAAAGTAGTCCGGCTCTGTGGAGGACAAGGCAGAGGATGTGTACTTTCTCCACACCGAAGTACAAACTAGCTATTAGATAGAAATTAAACATCTGGTATTGCCTCTGGCGTAACGGTGTCCCATTTATTGCTTGTGTAAACATTGCGATCACTGGGAAAAAAAGGCCTTCCCTGGAATATTATAACCATAAACCCTTTTGATAATGATGGCCAACATTGCTCATAGAGACATTCCTGAAGCTTGGATGATATTAGATCACCTCTATGTTGCTTGGCTGCAGTAGTGAAGCGAGTGCACATCAGTAGGGAGTGGGTAAAGCTCAGGCTTGTTGGAACAGCACAACTCAGCAAAAATCGAAACTCCAAAGCTTACCCTTCCAGTTCTGAGTGAAAATATCACTGGTGATCTTCGAGATGATCTCACTGATGTTTTGGTCGCACCAGAGGAAAGTTGAGCGTCTGCAGTGGAACGTCTCCACGTGCCGCCTGGCGGTGTTCGATATGAGGACTAATATTTCTGCTTGCTTTCAGTAACACAAATCATTAGAGTACAATGCACGTTGAGGTCTTATTATAGGAATAATAGGAATGTACAGCCTATCACACACAAGTTATACATAAGAATACACACTCGATGGAGGATAGCTAGACAGTTTCAAGTCTGTTTTGCTCTCTGGATTGCAAGTTTAAAACCTATTTTGGGAATGAAAGAAGAGCAGGATGTAGTAATCCACTTTGTTCACTGTCGATGTGTTAAGGACATAAGGCTGAAAATAATCACGTTCAGGATGTTTAACAACAAACAAGATGACGCAGGATGGCAAAAAAAATTTTGATGTCATTTTTCTGAGAGAGCGAACGAGCAAGAGTGAGAGAGACGCGTCTCAGCCCTCTCTAGCATGTTGACACCAGCCGGCCCTGGTGTCTCTGCTTTGTGGCTGAAACGCTGCTGCTCTGCTGCTTGCACATTCAATTCCCCAGAGCACCCTCTCTTGTTTGAGCAGGAAAGGGCACACGCCCTCATGTTTGTCTACCTCCTCCCTTCATCCCTTCTCTCTCTCTCTTGTGCACTCTCTCACTCTCTCGCACTCGCGCGCTCTCTCTCTCTCTCTCTGGCCTGCAGTGGCTGTGTCGGTTGTCTCCACCTGGCCCTAGAGCCAGTTAAAGGGGAATGCTGCTGAATGTCTAAAACTCAGGCTGACTTATTCAGCTGCTTGACCTGCTTGTCCTGGCCTCAAGTGTCAACTCGCTGTTTAGTTTATCATTCCTTTTCTGCATGAGATTGTGTGGGTGTGAGAGAGTGTTAGGTCTGGTCCAATGAATGAATCCTTTTTTTTTTTTTTTTTTTTTTTTTTTTTTTTTTTTTTTTTTTTTTTTGCTTCATCTGTAGTGTAGACTCTGGTCACAGCTGTGTTACTGATCTGTGTGAGCTTTCAGGTCACAGCTGTGTTCCCAATCTTTGGAAAAAAAAAAAAAATAGACACTAAGTCTATTGAGCAAAACAGTTACCATATTTTCTGGACAGTAAGTTCTTTCAGTGTAAAATTAGTCTGCTATAAAAATGAATGGGGGGAAAATCAGTTCTTGATGCATTGCAATTCCTTTTTTGAAAACATCAGAAACAATGCACAAAACCGTCTTTACTAAATATATAAACAGTAAAGTTTTGTCACAGACTTTTGCCTTATGAATTCTGCCTTATTGAGTCAGTCCAAAAACATTTTAAATCTCCAAACAAAATCATTTGTAGTTGAAAAAAGTTTGTCCGTAACGAAAGCAACATATGTAACGGACCACTTTTCACCCAAAAAGCATCATGAAGGCTTTTTTAAAGTGAGCCAATATTTTTGAAGTGATTTTTACTTCATAGCATTTTTCATACCTTTTTTTAAATTAAAGAACAAGAAGTTGTACTTTTTATCCTTTCATATAGTTGCGTTTAATATTGTGGAATGTTTGTGAAAAGAGTTTTTCTTTGATCACTTATGTTATAGTGGCTAAAACAGTTATCGCCACAGTTTCCCTTAAGACACACGATGCATCTTGTCATGCTATTGAGAAACCACGAAAGCCACATTCATGGGCCTTGTAGACTTTCCCATGCCAGAAAACCTTAAGCTGCAGCTTTACCTCTGATTGTTACAAAGCACTGGCACTGGAGACTCCTTCCTACATCCATGTTAAATAAACATCGCCTTATAGAAATCATTACTATATCAACTGTAACAATTATGTTTCGTTTTTAAAGAACACATTTTTAAAACTTTGTCTTTTCGATTATGTGGCGCGTCAGATAGACTAGTCCATGTCAATTAGCTGTTAGGAAATCTGAACAGCCTGATACTATGTTTGTTTAGTGCATGGTTTCACTCTGGGTTTATTTTATGCTCCTAATTCTCCCTTATTTGACATAAATGCTGAGTTTAGTGGCCTTTTTTTTGCTTCCATAGTCAAAATTCTCATTACACACAACGACTTCTCCTTTCCAAGTGTTAACCTGCAACTTCTTAAGAGAAGTGACGTGCTTCGCAAGAACCTTCTGGTAAAGAGAGCAGGTGAAAGTATGACGGAAAGCCAGTGGCGAGGCGATGGGATGATGAAGGGTTAACCTGACCACAGGATCCTGGTGAGAGATGAGTCAGAAAGAACAGGGAGCTCTAGGATTTCAGCGCCGGAGTGTAAATTCATGGAAGATTGCCTCATACTTTCTCCTTTGTTTCTGTTTCTATTTAGCTCCTGTATTTGTGAGCTCTCTTTTATGGCTCTTATTTTTTTTGCTGTCGCTGGGGTGTGGCTTGCAGTCTGGCAGGGTATTTCGATGAGGAAATCTGAAAGGCACTTTAGGAATTGTCTGGGTTTTCTCCCAGTCGTTTGTACTCTGGCGCTTATTCAAAACGCAAAGCTTTTAGCCGAACCTCGGCTCCGCGTCGCGCCTCGGCTTCAGTTCTAAACTGGAGGGAAAGAGAAGGAGGAAGGATCGAGAGCGTGAGACTGAGGGACAGGTGTGCCTTTCACCTCAATATTTCACTGTAGTCAGATAACACTTGCCACAGATTTGCCTCTCCTAGCACGTTCCCTCGTATGAAGACGCACAGACACGTCCAAACCTTAACCTGTGTTGGGCCCTAAACTTGTAATAATGAATAGGTGACGAAATGGCTGTATAAGTCATAATAATTTGAATTTCTCCTGCATCTCCACCCCTCACTTGGAGCTGTGCCCTGATCAGTGGAGTAAGTAGATAGACCACAGCCTTTGAAGTCTTTTATATAAGCAAGGAAATGACTGTTTGTGCTCTTCACCCATGGAATTCTCTAGAACTGAGTGGGGGAACTTGGTGCACTTGGATTTCTAGTTCAGCCAGAAATTACATTTGTACATTTTTTTTTTTTTTTTTTTTTTTTATTTATTATTATATTTTTTTTCCCAGTGATCTCCCATCGTCCACATTTTTGGTTTGCTCCTTTAGTTTTTAACTAGTGCTACAAGGTTAATAAGTAAGGCAAGCTTTTAGCTGCGTGTTCAGCATCATGCAAACTGCTTGTTTTCTTCCCACATTTGCCTCAGAAGTAACATTTGTGAACGAGTAGTTTCAGGAATCTAGCAGAATGTAGTTTTGGAGCTGTGTTTTCTGACACTAAATTAAGGGGTCAGAAGCTTTACTTGCTTGTTAGCCTAGTAGCACTGGAGCAAGCATTCCTTGGTTGTCGTATTTTCCCCTTACCACAAATTTAGCAATTTGGTTGATCTTTCATTTCTGGTAGAACTATTCCGTTAACTCTGGATCCACGTCACTAAGTATATTGAGTGTTCCTGACGGAGTCCGATCTCCATTTTCTGCTTTCCGAATAAATGAGAAATCCTCCGCCGACACTCTCGTTGCCCCAGCGTCTTCCTATTGGATTGACCCCTGAACTGTGTGACTTATGCTTTCCTGCCGCACACAAAAAGGAAGCCACCCACCAGATGCATTTTCACAGCCAGCCTTAACATCGTCTGCTCTGATATCATTCCTCCTTTACTCAACTCCGCAGGCAAACGGTAATTACAAACAGGCCCGGCCTTGGTTGTAGCTCCTAGCACGTGTCTTCATATCGGTTGAAGTTCTCCAGCCATACTCACGGCAGTGACTGATTAATGGGCGTGTGTGTGTGTGGGTCCAGTCGGGCGTGTCCCTAATAAAAATCCATTAGTGTGTAAATGTCAGTGAGAGAGTGTTAAAGGACAACTGTTTCTAGTGAAGCTGAAAGGCTGGGAGCTGTCTTTCTGAATGTGGAGTTTGTGCGAGACCAGGGTGCATGGAGACTCGCTGGGCGGAGGGCCTGGCCTAACACTGAGCTGTGTGTGTGTGTGTGAGTACAGGCCGTTTCAGCTGTCCTCTGCTAGTTCAACTATTTAATAGCAGAAGACTAAAAGGCTGAGGAATTACTTTAAGAAAGTCTGGTGAGGAGGTATTCTGAAGCTGGTGCACATGAGATTCATTAGTGCTGAGAGAAGAAGAGGATCCCTTCTGCGCGATGGAGAGGAAGGCAAAACAGTCGTCATCATTTCGCCCCAAAGTAGAAGTTGCAGACTTGAAATTTGTCTGCATCTGAATGATGAACAGTTTGTGAACATAGATTACAGAAAATGTTTGCACCTATATTCTTAAAGGAATACTCCAGCAACATCTTAAACTCGCATATTAGCTCCAGATGTGGTGGCCAGATGCAATTACTGCAGGTAATGTTATTTCCAAATAATAGCATTGAGAAAACAACAGAATGAAACTCCCTTTTATTGGAAGTTTGTTCTATTGGAGCAGTTGTTGAATTTCGTCAAATAGATGTATAAAGTGTGACTTTATAAAAAAAATTCTAAATGATAACATGTATGAATAAATATCTTCTGTTCTTTACTTTGGTCCAACTATTGAATACTAAATAAGCATTTTTCTTTTAAAATAAAAAAAAAAAAAGATCTTGAGGCTAAAATATATATGGCTGAAGGATTTACGTAGCCCGTACCCTCCGTTAACATTTCAGCGACAGCAGTGCATGACAAGTGACATTTGAACTGAGATTTTCTCAATTCCATGAAAGTAAAGTATGATGCGGTAAAGCAACAAATCCAAATGCTTGGCTCGAATTACTCCTTGGACCAATCCGATCGCATGTGTGGTCCGATGTTTCTTTAGTTCTCGACTCATAAATTTCGTTCCTGCCCTCAATTAGTGCCCCTTAAATGGCATGTGTGATGTTTGAGTAAAACTTTATTTCCCGGTTCCTTTCTATGTTGTAAGTGCATCTGCTTGATAAATGCTGGAAACGGTTGGGGTGTTCCTTTAAATGTGCCAAAAGCAAGTGTGTTCATACATAAACGGCATGCCTTTCTTAGAATCATAAAGAAATAATTTTTAGTTATTCCCTAGAGTCAGCAGAAAAGGTCAGTTCGAAGGTTATTTGGTCGATTCAGCACTTGTGCAATGCTGTAAAATTGTTGTGAAAGAATTTCTCCAAAAAAAAAAAAAAAAAAAAAAAAAGTTTCATTGGTCAGAACCCTTTTGACTCGTTGATGACTGATGCAGTGGTGTAGATTTTCAGAATGAAATCAGAGTGTGAAAATATAAAGTTTAAAGAGTATGCAAATGTAGTTAAGTCTGAGTATACACTTTAAGAAAAAAAAAAAAAAGAGCAATTTTTGGTGTGCAAGGATATTTTGGAAATCCACATTAAAATAATGTAAAATGATCAGAGAACACCTCAGGCATGCGAGGTAACAACAGACATTTTACCACCTCAGTCATGGAAACAGACAAACGCTGAGAATCAAGGTTCTCGCAAGACAAATAAGACGGCAGTGACGTTAGAAGAATGCTGTTTGCTGTCAACTGGTTATTGTTCAGATAATGAAAGTATGTGCCTGACATTTTGGTGTAGGGTTATAGTGAGGTCATTAGATATTTCTGCCTTTTTATAGCTGCACATAGTAATCTTATTACTGTAATGTGATCTATTTTTTTTTTTTTTATTCTTGGTTAAATTTGATTCTCTTGTTTTACTTTATAATGTTATGTGATTTTACAATATGTCCGAGTCTCGCCAAATTATGTACATTTCCATGTGCACATGTCCTGACATAAATACGCGACTTTAATGTCGCTAAAATCATCAGAGAATCTTTTAGGCAAGTTTCAGATGCAGGTCCAAGTGGCAGCTGTTAGAAACGCATTAACGTAATCCGCTCATTACAAACCAGCGCGGTGTTTATCTTCCCACACTCCGAGCTGACTGTTAAAGCCTTAAGCTTTCAATCCTGATATTTAAATAATTATTTAAACGCGGTGCCTCGTAATATTGGCGTGAGTCCGAATTTTCACTCTTGCCCTGTTTGTGTGTGTGCGTGCAGTTGGATGGAGGCCTGTTTGGATGAGGAGCTTCCCCCCACCACCGAACTGGAGGAAGGCCTGCGCAATGGCGTCTACCTGGCAAAGCTCGGCAACTTCTTCGCCCCACATGTCGTCTCCTTGAAGAGGATCTATGACCGTGAACAGACGCGCTACAAGGTGAAAGCAGAGAAAAACATTCAAGAAAGTGACTGCATACTGATTATATCACACTTGAGGTATTCACAACTTTTTTTAAATTTTTTTTTATGCTCTGCTTGTAGGCAACTGGGCTCCATTTCAGACACACAGACAATGTGATCCAGTGGCTGAATGCTATGGCTGATAAAGGCCTTCCCAAGGTAAGAAGTGTGGATGATGTCTTCGGGAAAGCGGCTGATGAGAGCTTCTTAGCTGTGATTTGATCCTGTACGTTTACGAATTTCTTTCCGAAGCAGTAAGACACAAGGATATCGCCTTGGACTGCTTAAACATCGACTTGAACGGCATCCAGTAGTGTTCAACAAAACCTGACCGTAGCTTAGCGAGCTAGGTAGATACAGAGAACAGCAAAAATATTAATGACGGCATTATTCTTGTACTGATGGAGAACACCAGACAATGTATAAAGATGGAATTGTTCTCCCGGAGTCTGAGGAAGCAGCCTATTCTAGCATTAAAAAGCCCCATGTTGCTTAGACATTCCTCTGAGAAGTGCCTGTCACACAAGTACACCCTTGAACAAATTCCACCTCTTCGAAGTTAATAAATTGCCATTTTTTTACTCAACCAAGGGATGGTTGGAAAAAGGAAAAGTGTAAAGGAAGACGCCCACTGACGAACCATGTTTGCTGCTAATGCACCAAGCAGCTACTACTGTAGAGTAAGGGCCATCTCCGGGAGCAGGACACGCGTGGCCCTAGGGTTAGAGTCTATTCAATTAGTCAAACACAATGTTGTGTCTAGATATGAATTATTTTTTATTGTCCTAGTATTGAATTATGAAATTAAAAGCAGGTTATCTTCTAAACTATATTTTTTTCCAGATCTACTACCATGCTATTGTCCATAACGCATAACTGAGACGGGTACAAAAAGCCATTTAAACACCTGAAAGGCCAATTTTGATTTCAGGGACACTTTAAAGTGACCGATTAGCCAGAATTCAGCCCTTCACTCCAAATGTGGTCACTCGACTATGTTCCCTATTCGATGTTTCATTCTTTAGTTTTGTACTCCACCCGGATGTTCAAATGGCGGCCTGCGAGTGCGTCCTATCTTCCAGCACATTTTACAGTCATGTTAAAAAGAGTATTGAAAACTGTCCTGCAGAGCCAAAACCTTCACGTACGAATGGCCAGAAACGCCGCTGTCATTAGCTATTGGAGAGCGCTGTTTAGCCAAGCAGCAGAAAATCAGTGATGAGTGAGAACGTATGTGAGGAGGAATTGCTACTGAAATGTGGATGCACATGATTTGCACTTCAGTTTTTATCTAGACAGCAGTCTTAGTCTGAAGTTTAGTGAAAAACATGTCAAGAAGTGGGATTTTTTTTTTTTTTTTTTTTCTTTCTTAACAAAACATGTAGAGGCCAAAACATCCTTTTACTGTGTCGCATTCGAATCTGTTTTTCTGCCATGTTTTTTCTGTGGCTGAATATCAAATTGCATTCACTAGTTCAGTATGTGTAGGTCGAATATTGGTTTTACTATGAAATAAAGGCCAATATAATATAATAATCTCCCAGTGAATGCTGGTATGCTTTTAAAATCATTATTATTTTCCATTCCGAGCAAATAAGAACCGCTTCACATAACACGTATATCGGGCTGGTGTCTGACCAGTATTTATATAAACAGAATTTGCTCAGAATTTGTCCCTAAGTCAAGTCTAATTAATGACCCTAAAGTCAGCTGTCTTGCGCAAAACATCAGATACTGGTCAAAAATTTTAGAATATAAAGAAACCAAATATTGACTTTGCTTCATTTATTCCTGTTTACTACTCTTTACTCTTGACTGTCGCACTTGTTTCTTATTTTTGCATGCAAAACCCAGGAGCCTTCATTATGTCTTCATTGTCTGTTTGTCTCTTGCGTAATATGCTGTTTTCTTTACTGACGTACATTTTTTTTTTTTTTTTTTTCCTTTCTTTTTTCTGTATCATTGAATTTTGTGCTGGATAAGTAATGTTTGGAAAGCTAAAATGTTTTTGTACTGACTAGCTCATGTATATGTCTGTACTATAGATATTAGATTTATGTTATAGGTAAAGCACCCAGTAATAGTTCAGTAACTGACTAACTTTATAGACTGAATATCAACCCTCAGAGCCGTCTAGAACATGATACGGCTTGCCTAAAAGCTCAGCGTTTGTGGTATGACAATAGAGAGCTGTCAGTGTAAGCTCAGTAACATGCTCACTCCCAGGCTCTCCTGTCTCCCCTCCCCCTCCTCAGATTTTCTATCCTGAGACCACAGATATCTATGACAGGAAGAACATGCCACGCTGCATCTACTGCATCCATGCGCTCAGGTATATGGTGTTCCTCACACACCACACTGAATCCATTTACTCTCTCGCGGTCTCGGTCTTTGTGTGTATGTGCGGGTTTACATGTATTACTTCTGCTAAAACTGGTTCAGGTAGTGTTACACACGCATTCAGTCGGTATTCTCATGAAATCAAGTCCTTCATCATTTACACAGAATCAAGCATAGATCTGACATGTATACAGTTTCAGATGATGCTCGGATATTCACACACAAAAGTCTCTACTGTAGAGTTTACCCAAAATGGTGTGAAATACAAAAAACATCCAGTAGGAATTTCACCAAACATGGACAGTTAAAGACTGAAGAAAAGACCACGTGAGGTTTTTTCCAAATTTCAGGTATCCAGTTTCGAGGAGTCTGTGCTCACTTTAGCTTCAGTTTCCGGTCTGTTGCTGTTCTACCCTAGCCGCCTTACAGTTTGGTGTGTTGTGCATTCTGAGCTGCTTTTCTGCTTACCATGGTCGTAAAGAGTGGTTAATTGAGTTCGTGTAGGCTTCAGAGGAACAGGAATCAATCTGGCTATTCCCCTCGGACGTCTCCATCAACGTGATGTTTCCATCCTCAGAACTGCCTCTCATGGGATGTGTTTTGCTTTTCACACCATTCTGTGCAAGCTAGATTCTGTTGCGCATGAAAACCTCAGGAGATCAACAGTTTCTGAATTACTCAATTCAGCTCGGCTGACGCCAACGACCATGCCGTTCTCAAAGTCACCGAGATTGCATTTTCCCATTTTGATGTTTGATTAAGTGTCATTACCTGAAGCTCTTGTTCTATATCTCCATGATTTTGTTCATTGCACTGTAGCCACATTCCTGGCTGTTTGGATAATTATAGGAATTTAAAAAAAAAAAAGAAAGTCCATATTTTTAGCAGGTACTTTAAACAACTGTGCAGTGGATTGTGTTGCGTAGCTTTGTATATGTTCAGTGTGTTGCAGAGCTTTTATAGTGGTCTGTGTTTTATAATTGCCCTTTCTGGGATAATTAAATTGAAAAAAAAAATTTTGCTCTGCAAAAGTGCACATTAAGAGATCTTTCAAATTTAGGGGCAGCAGTAGATCCAAATTGGACTGTTTGGCGGAGGACTCGTTCATGTTGCTGCAACGTGAAGGTGCCATTAGAATTCAAGCTCGAGTGCTCAGGAGACGTTTAGTACGTGCTGTACATTTAATAGTGGTTTCCAGTGGAAAAGCTGGTGCAAGCTCAGTGTTTTAACAGTTCATTCCAGACCTGTGCTGAGTGGATACACAGCCCACAGGCCATAAATCTTACCTCGCAGAAGCAGGAAATCGCACAGCGTAGCGGGGGCGAGCGGTTGGCCAGGGACTGCTATGGGCTGAAGTGTTTAGAAGAGAACTGCATCTTGCTGTAGTTGTTTTTAACAGCCCCCCTGTGGAACACGAATGCAACGTGTCGTATTGAACAAACATGTTTTTGAGAACGTGTTGAAAGTCAAAAGTCATGCATCACAGAATACAGTGATTAATTCCTGTCGAGCACTTACAGAAATGAAACGGACCTCTTCCTGTAACTCAGCCTTGTCTTATTTCTTCACAGCCTGTACCTGTTCAAGCTTGGCTTGGCCCCACAGATCGCAGACCTGTATGGCAAAGTGGCCTTCACAGGTGAGTGACCCCAGTGTGTGTCAATGACCCTCTGAAGTTGTTTTCTGTCCACAGCAGGAAGGCTCGAGAACTCTGTGGAATTTGGGAGTGTATAAGCCATTAGTGATTGTGTGAGCTTTTCCTGTCACTTCAGCCAACCCGCTCAGGCTGCCAAGCCTTCCATGGCAGTGGAACATGATTTAACACACATGCTGAGAACAATGTCCAGCCCTCACTACCAGGAAAAAAAAAACCCCATCTAATATGTTTACATGCCCCCTTTTCCATTAACAAGGTTTCGGTGTTGGTGCCAGTCAGGGAACCAGTAAAAATTTGCCTAAATAAAGTATCTTTAAAGAAATTGTGAGTTATAATTTTTATAATAAATCTTGAAGGTACTTGGTTTCAGACCAGCACCATTTTGCTACTGAGACTCCCGGAAAAGTACAAAACTGTTCGAAAGTACTAAATCCTGTTCCAAAACCAGCACCTTCACCTTGCTGGCAGAAATCTGTTCAAGTGAAGCTCGCATACGATGCATGACCTTTTGCAAACCCAAAATTTGCAGTTAAAAAATAATGGCTGTGTTTTGTCTAGTACGCTCACGTTTGACCTGTATATTCCTAATCTCTGTCTTTCAGAGGAGGAGATTAACAACATGAAGATCGAGCTGGAGAAGTACAACATTCAGATGCCGGCTTTTAGCAAAATCGGCGGGATCCTGGCTAACGAGTTATCTGTTGACGAGGCAGCTTGTGAGCTTCATTCACACATTCTACTTATATTCTATGATGTAATGATGATCAAATGGAGATGCAGTTGAGTGCAAAAGTTTGTGTCCCCCATGGTTTTTGAATGGAAGAACAGAAAAATGGATCTCTATCTTACCATTTCTTTATAAGCAGCGAAACAACAGCTTTTAATATCTCGCCAAATCTACAGAGAAATAGACTGGGTGAAAGTGGGCAAAAGCAAAATGTTGAATTTTTGCCATGTCCTTCTTGGTCCCCAGACCTGATTCGAAGAAGGCGGTGTATTCCCATTCCGCCTGACCTATCTGCTTGGCCAATCTTTGACATCTGGCGCTGGTATAAAATCTGGCAATGTTAGAACAGATATTTTAGGAAGAATGTGGAGATGGCTATTACAACTGAGTGCATCCAAAAGCTGCTTAGAAGATGACCCAAAAGATGTTAGAGTATACTATGTATGTATGTCAATAGAGAGAATATCATGGTCAAAAATAGAGATCCTACCTTATCACTTTTACAAAGTCTGAAAGTCATTTCAGGAACAGTGTTTGCATCATAGGTATTACATTCATGGAAGTTCATTAAATCCAGTTAAAGACAGAAATACCATTTACGAAGTAATAATGAGAAAGTTGAGCCTTAGTAGATCTTAGTATCTCAGAATAAGAACATTTCTTTTCGTAATGCCAGGAAGTTAAGAAATGGTTCCGTTTAGAAATCTTGTTGAACAGAGAGTGAACATGATGATGTATTGCTTTGACTCAGTGCACGCTGCAGTGATCGCCATCAATGATGCCATTGATCATGGAGACCCTGCAGGCACTCTGGCAGCCATGAGAAACCCCAACGCCATGCTGCTCAACCTGGACGAGAGCGCCGCCCAGCACTACCAAGACACGCTGTTCCAGGCCAAAGCCGAGAAAGTGGCCAACTCCAGGAAGAGAGTATGAGAAGCTAAACTTAACCAATCACATTGACTGAAAGTAATGCATGAGACCTAAGCTCTGTGTCTGCTGTAGATCGGGGAGAACGTGGATGCAGAAAGGGATGTCTACGAGGAGCTGCTGACCCAGGCTGAAATTCAGGGCAACGTCAACAAAGTTAACCGTAAGCTCCTTGCAAATCACCTTTTATGCCCATATTAATGGTCTTAACATCAGCAATCCATCCTGACACCCTTGTCTCCTCCGTTTCAGTGTCCAATTCCCTGACTTCAGTGGAGCAGGCGCTGTTCGGTGGCGATGAGGACAAGCTTTACCAGGCGCTTTCATCCCCAGCGTTGGGTCTACAATCGCTCAAGTCAAAGAACAAAGGCTGGTACTGCAAACAGCTGATGGCAGACCGAGAAGCTAAGGAGCAGGTAATGGAGACAAAATAGAGCGTTGCTGTTTATGTACATGTTTTGTAACGTGTATATAAATCTGATCTTTTGTTTGCTGTTGACCCAGAACACCCCAGGAGAGTATTTGATCAAAGAAGAACTGCAGAACGGTGTGGATGCAGCCAATAGCGTTGCAGAAAGCTATCAGAGAAGTATGAACCTTTCTCTCTGTCTTTTCACAACACTTCAAGTCACCCTAATTTGCGTCTATGAAATATCCCCTTTTTCTGGCAGAGGTAATTTAAGTGTCCAGACAACCCAAAGTGTATTCGTCACTGCAGTGGTTTTGATCGATCGAAATAGTGATTTGAAAATCAAATCGGGAATGTTTGGACAAAAAGTATTGCGTTTAAGTTTGCCATGATTAAACCTGATAATACGGATGTGTTTTGTATTTGATTTGATTTTTCCGAATGACCGAACGCATGTCTTTCTCAGTGCTTCAAGCTGTAGAGCGGATAAACGCTGCCATCAGGAAAGGTGTTGCTGAGGACACGGTGAATGAGCTAATGAATCCAGACGCTCAGCTCCCGACCGTCTACCCCAGAGCTGCTGAACTCTACCAGAGAGAACTCTTCAGCCTGCAGCAGCAAAGCTCAGCGGTCAGAAAACGCACGCACACGCACACCCACATGTGCCTAAAATAAGCTTGAGCTCCGTTGTCCTGACTAAGGTGTGTGTCCGGTTGATCAGGGTTCGCTCACACACCCGGAACTGCTGGTTGCAGTAGAGATGCTGTCGTCGGTGGTGCTGATAAACGAGGCTCTGAATGTGGGAGATCGAGGTGCCGTGTGGAAACAGCTGAGCAGCCCTGTTACAGGCCTCAGCAATGTGGAGGGAGAGTATGCACAGAGGTGAGACTCGCAGTCGGCCTGCTGTACAGATCACTCAGTAACAGGGTAGCAACATATTACAAGTGGCACAAATGAAATTAAAAGTAGCACCGAGATAATATCACAAAATGTTTATGGGCATTTTATTTATTTGTCTAAGTGTGACGTAACAGAGTCAATGTCATTTCTCGCCTGTGTTCCTTGTTCGTAAATGATCCAGGAATCAGTATTATATTACTGCGAGCATGAATTCTAGTATTAATGTGGATTTCTTTATTTGATTTGTGATCTGAACATGATTCTTCTTTGTAAAGTTCATCTTACATCTGCTACAGGAAGAACAACACTGCATTTTATTCTTACAAGCAACAACAGTGACCTTTGATTTGATTTCCTGCTCAGCCATGAGGGGTTCTCGGGCAGATGGAAAGAATTTGCTAATTTGTTATGAATGCTTCATACCGCCATGAGGATTAGGTCTTGTTTGCATAGAAATATGCATACCACACTTGGACTAAGTTGTTTTACACAGGTGCAACTCTGATCTACACGGCTTTGCTTTGTATCTTAAAAAAACTACTACTTGATAGAGCAATACACATGCTTAACATGTGAAGTGCATTTGTCCAGTACTCAAATCAACTCGAAGAAATCTCTTATAAGCAGAAGTCTCATATCCATATATGGATATATATATCCATATCTCATATCCCTTCTGAAGAGACCCGAGGCGCAACACATGCAAGCGTAATGGAAAAACGATGGTTATATTTTCCATATATGCTGTGTATTATGTACAGTATTAGGATTGTGATCGTGTTATTAAAAATTCATGACCTTGCTCATCATAACACTGCTTCAGGCACGACAAATAAATAAACAAGGGTGGTTTAGGCGCTTGTCCAGGTTATACTCGATGCATTGTTGACACGTTCGCCTGTGTACCCTTTATAATTATGAAGGATAAGAAGCGGTATCCTGTAGGAGGCAGGTCAGAGATAAAATTTCTGAAATGTTCGCTGTATCATGTCTGTGATTGTGGCACTCACATTAATTGCTTTATTGTACAGTGGCATAAAACCACCCCCTGTTTTGGTATTGCTTCTTGCAGACATGTAGCATTCATTTCCGAAGAAGCAGACAACCAACATACTGGATATCTTGTATAATGCTGGCATAAGTATTTACTCCCTGTGCACTCATTTCCAGGTTTCACAGCAGTGGGGGTGAATACTTATGCGGTCACAACTACAAACTATTCAGCAAACCATATTGATTTGTTATTATAGGCCATTTAGACCCATAAACCTGAAGATCTCCCCTCAAATTCAGCAATTCTCTACCTCTCTGTCTCTCGCTCTGCTTAATATAGGTTTGTCAGGAACATGCATCTGTCACACTTGCACAACCGAAAGAATAAAAGAATATAAAATGCTCAACTCTGATGTTTGGAGTTGAGCTATTTGCTGGTCAGTGTATTCGTGTCATGTTTTGGTTCATACAGGTTGTTTTTGTTTTTGTATCCAGGTACATGGACGAGTTAATGCGCATGAAAGCCGTGGCACGAGAAGAAGGCAACGAGTATCTGACATGGAACGACATCCAGGCGTGCGTGGATCAGGTCAACATCGCTATTCAGGAGGAGCACGAGAGTGAGTCACATATAAGCTACAGTCCACGAGCTTATCGCGCAACATCATCAGTCCTGATCTTTCACAATCTCCTGATGTGTCTTGCCGGCAGGAATCGCTGCGATTGGTCTGATCAATGAGGCTCTCGATGAGGGAGACCCAAAGAAGACTCTGGAGGCCCTGCAGCACCCGGCGGCCAAGCTGACGGATGTGGATCCGTCGATAGCTCAGCATTACTTTGACAAACTCCTGGAGGCACGCAGAGATAAAGCTCACGTACGTCCTAGGTTTTTCCTCTACAGAACACACGCAGCACAACGTTTGAATTGTTCAGTCCAGAATCAGCCCAGAAGGCCAAGTCACTCTTCATTCCACCGTCTCTGTTTAAGAGTAAAAGATATTTTTATTTATTTATATAATATGAATAATATAAAATTCCAGGTCTGCATGAATCAGTCAGTCAGTGTGTCTTATGTATCAAACCGGATATAAACGAATTTATTCATAAACGTTTCACTCGTGAATTTACACAAGAAGTGTGGTATTCCTGAAATTCCAGTTAGTTTGGAAAAACATCAGTATTTTGAGAACTCCTGAGTTTGTATAAATTTACTCACTAATGTGAACCTCTATGGATCAACTTTAAATTGTAGAATTGACGGCAATTTTCTATATGCATTATGCTCTCCGGTCTAAATAGCTTATTTGTTTCAGTTACACAAAAAATGTAATGAACATTTTAGTGAAAACTCTCTCATTTCATATTCGTTACTTGAAAGGAAGCAATCCAAAATAAATCCATAAATTAACACACAAACCTTGCTGTTCAGATCGGGTGAGAATTTGTAGCTTGTAGTTTGGTTTGGACTAAAAAACCTTTATTTATTTAAGGACTGATCAAAGACTATTGTAGTGGAAAAGCTGTTTTCCAGTAATGTGTGCTTTTTAAAACCTCATTTAAAAAAAAAAAAAAAGTCAAATAGCTTAAAGCTAGCGTGTGTATGTCTAAATAACAAGTTTATTGATCAAGTAATGACTGAGTTGTTGATAAACTGCAACTGCACCTACCCATCTCGTCCCTACGCTAGAGTCTCTATCTCTGGATATCTAGTACAAAGGAGAAGCCGCTCAGAACTCCAGCCAAAGTTCTCCCTTCTTTTTACAATTCCACAATCAATCTTCATGTCATTTAGGTGAAGGCGTGGTCTGCTTTTGCAAATTTCTTTTAGTTGAAAGCAAAACAGACTTGCTGCTAACACCTCAGATCTCGAGTCACTTCCTTGCCAATTATTTATTAGTTATAATTATAATTTACCCTTTGAGCTGTTCCTTTTTTTATTTCAAAAGCTTTACATGTATCCTCGAACTGGTTATATTTGTTCTCATGTGCAGATGTAGGAACATCAGATTATCAGATTAACCACACATGCACTGAAGAACATTATTGCTAGTCAAAAATCTGTGACTTTATCAGATCTCATGTAATGAAATCGTGTGATATACTGGTTTAAAGCCAAGTGATATCAGATGGTGATGATTATTGTGCATGTAAACATGCATTGGTCTTTTAGTTTTCTCAGAGAAGGGGTCGAGTAAAATGCTGTTCTGTCATTGACTCCACATTCATATGACTCGGTAACCCATGACTTCAGACAGATAACATCATTAACACTCATTGTCTCATGCTCTCCTTCCCCTCCTCTTCACTTTTTGTCATATTTGAGCCTTTTTTTAAGTCTTCGATTACTCATAAACGCCCTCAGAGAAAGGATCCTCTAGTATCAGAGTATTAAATGTGAAATTTGTATCGCTATGGATAGAATATAACCTGTAGATGACTTTCTTCGTTATAAATAGTGAACTTTCACTAGTTTTACACATGAAGTCACCGTACGGCTGTGACTCGGTGAAGGTGAAAGTCCGTCCATGAAGGTGAGGATGCAGGTGAGAACTGAGAACATGGTAAATGTTTGCCGGTAGAGCTGACAAAATCCATGTGGCTGCAGAAGTAACGTCATCCAGATGTGGGAGTGAGAGGGGGAACGTCAGCCTGTGGTTGCAGTGAGAAACTTTCCAACCTTACTGAATGGTCACCGGTAGTTTGCACAAGCTAGTGTCTGTGACGTCTTGTTTTATTTATTTATTTAGTTTTTTTTGCCTGCTATTGCTTAGTTTCCATGCTGCTGCAGAGTTCTGTATGTTTTCAACTCCGAATTATATCTTGTGTGTATGTTTGAGGCTTAATTGTTGCTAGGTCTAATTTCTGAATCGTGCAGGACCGAAAACGGCTATGAAAACACAGTCTTCCTTTATGCGAAGGTTTTCACAACAGTAGGAAATAACAGCCTGATGACTGCGTCGCTGCCTTAAAAGGACAAAACTCTGCTCCTGCACACTGGCAGAATTAGACTGTGCATTTTTAAGCTCTGAGCATATTCTGAGTGGAGATTCCTGGGTGTGATGTATACCTCAAGCCCTCCAGATGTTCTTGTGACATAGGAAGTGGTCATGGAAGGAAGTTTCTGGATTTTTTTATTTATTTTTTTTCTCTCTTTTAACTTCTGCAAAGTCATGTGCTGTGCAGCTGAGACGAGCGAACGGCTTTATCCAAACGGTGCTGCAGGTGGAAACCAGACTGTTGCACTTTAAAATATAATTCTGGGCTAAAATTAGAAGTGTCACATGAACTGTTGCTTTTTTTTTCAGTTGCTTATGAAAGTCTTAACACATTAGGTGTAAATTATATAAATAAATACGCCATGGGAGTCACAATATTGCCATTCTGTGGTACTGCTGTGAAGAAACTTAACTTGTCACATTTAATAGGATTATATTTATAGATGTTAGCACAGGAATAAAGTAACCCCCTTTATTGTTATGATTCATATGCTGTGGCAGGCCATTAAGAGACTGAAATACAATCACTGCAGTTTTGCCTCACCCTGTTTCACTTCCTTAATTGCGATTGGCAGTCTGTATAATTTTTAGTTATACCCTGTTGGATAGAGAAGATTGTACAAATAGCACTTTTGGCACAATCCTTCCCAATGTATGTGACTGTAGTTAGTTGCAGTATGATATCCAGTCGTCATATGTAACAATAAACTTAAGTGCAACCTCGGAGTGAATTACAATAAGACAATAAATGCAGTGTATTTAAGTAGCATTAACATCACAAAACGGCAAGATCTTGGCTAATCCCAGTTTTGATGCAATCCAAAAACAGTAAACTTTTTATTCCCCAGCGGTTTAGCAGCTCTCCACCACACCCTCAAGTTCAGTTGAACCGCCAGCACTTTGAGGCCAATGGGGAGGGCCCTGCTCTGTTAGCCAATCAGGAAAGGGGTTTGCTCATGGCGGAAACCACGAGGGCCCCGCCCACTTCCTCTACATCCCATTGTAGCAAAAGATTTCTGCAGTAGATTGTAGATTGACTACCGGTGAACAGGAGTCAAGTTATTTATTAAATATGATGTCAGTAACAATGTACTCACAGAAGTGTTTGACGTTAAAATATTAATGTCTTGTTTTGCAGAGTCTAATCATCTGCCAGGCTGCCCAACAAAAAAAGGAAATCAGTGAAAGATTCTACTTTGCAAATCAGATTTGTGCTCCACATAAGAGATTCATTTCACTCTCATGAGCTCACTTAAGCTGAAAATAAACTGCCAGAAGAATTCAGAGAAAGACTTCACTGTGCCTAAAAAGTCTCAGGTTCATAAATAGTTTCACTATCCAATCAGAGAGCTGCTTATGTGTCAGAACTACTAGCCAATCCCAGAGCAGTGTGCTGGTAAAACGGGCGGGAGAACAAAACCGGGGGTGACATTGCGAAGAAACGGAGCCTCCTGGTGGCTAAAAGTTCTATAGCTTACGCGGTCGGAGAGTGTGCTTTTTAAACTGATGTTTTTGTTTCTTTCGACCTCTCCGGCTGAATCAATTCAGAAAGTCGACGCACAGTCTTCTGTAAAAGCTAGAATGCTGTTGCATCTGTCACCTGAAATAATTGGAAAAATCTCTGCATCATTTCACTCATTTTAAGATTTTTATTTTGACTCTCTACATGGCTTCCTTGGTTTAGGAGACTCAAGATCCATCAGCAGTGCTCTGGCTGGATGAGATCCAGGAGGCCATCTTCCAAGCTAACAGAGGCACCGAAGAGGCCCTGCAGTGTAAGAAAGCACTATGCATAGTTTTTAGTTTGCATCATTATCACCTTCATTATTTCTGGCATTAACATGGCCTCACTCCGACAGTCTCTCAGTCAATCCAAGCCATTAATGAGGCTGTAGACAGTGGGGATGCGACCCAGACGCTGGCAGCTCTGCGCACACCTGGAGCCAGTCTGTATGGCGTGACCCCAGAGTGCGCCCAGACATATCAGGATGACCTGGCTAAGGTCAAGGACACGAAAAAGGAAGAGGGTAAGAGTGTAAAGTGTGCATTGCTCATGTACTGATGTATTAGATGCATGGACTCGGAGTGGACATGATCTGAGTGGCTGTGTTTCCTAGGTGATAATGGTAGCGAGTGGATGAAGCACTGGGTAAAGGGAGGCTACAATTACTACTACAACCTGAAGACTAGAGAGGGCACATGGGACGAGCCTGCGGCATTTGTGCAGAACAATACACAACTGAACAAGGATGAGATCCAGGTGAATATTCAAACATATGTAGGCAATGATTCCGTGTGATGGTGGCCGTCGCCTCATTATTTACACTGCAGCTCATTTCAAACTTAACCAGCATATCATTAACTGATTCTTGTCTCTGTTCATGCCTAGTCTGTCGTATCAGGAGTGACTGCAGCCTACAACCGCGAGCAGTTGTGGTTGGCTAACGAGAGTCTGATAGCTAAACTGCAAGCACGATGCCGAGGATTTCTGGTGAGGCGGAATCTGAAAGAGCGAATCAACTTCCTGCAATCCCAGGATCCAGCCATCAGATGCATCCAGGTGAGTCCTGGACTCTGGGAAACATGTCTCATGGGACTGGCATGGAAACTATGTGGTGCTGTTCATAAATTTGCTTTGCTACTGCATTGATTTGATTTGTCCTTTGTGATCGACAGGCCCACTGGAAGGGTTACAAAGATAGAAAGGCCTTCAATGAAAGAAAGGAGTTCTTGAAGGATCACACTGAAGATGCTGTTAAGGTATGATTGCTTTTGAACAGTAGCCGAGTTTTGAATGGCTTTCAAGGACACTGATTTAGTTCAAGCATGAAAGTGATTAAAAGAGTGAGCTAATGTTTATGCTCTTATTTTTATGCTCTCAGATCCAGTCAATGGTTAGGATGCACCAAGCTCGCAAAAAGTACAGAGATCGTCTACAGTATTTCAAAGACCACGTGAGTACCATTTCCTCAGCATCTGATATCTATTTGCATTGTTATTGTTTTTTTCATGCAGAAATAGTCCTCGTTATCATCACATTAATCACTGCAATTTTTTTATTTCGCAATATGGATTCAACATCATTCATTATTCCCGAAGCTTATAAATTAGCACTTGATCTATCACACCCTATTAGTTTGCATTTCATTTTTAAATTTTGCAACAAACTTTTTTTTTTGTGTGTGTATTTACAGTCTAAAACGTACATTTGAGCATGACACTGTGCTTATATCCAACTGTCAGACAGTGGCGCTGGACTTAATACTGCCGTTTGCTACAGCCGATATAGCACAAGTGAAATGTCCGCAGTCGGTGACATTCATAACCGAGACGCAATCCTTTCAGAAACCTTTCAGCATCTGCAGCCTGTCTGTGTGTCTCTAGCTCAATGTTTGAGTAGTGCTGAGAAGTCTTGTCTGAATGCTGATGTGTGCAATTAGAGTATTAAACCCTTGCTATTTGTGCTCAACATAACTCCAAATACAGCCCATGATGATTTGGATCTGTAACTTTTCCTCGAATATCTTTTGAAATCTCAGATTAACGACGTGGTGAAAATTCAGGCATTTATCCGGGCGAACAAAGCAAGAGATGACTACAAGACTCTCAGTAAGCACCACATCTCTATAAGGATTTCTGTCTGAGCTGCAACTCTGTACCTAGATCAGTACATTTGTATAATATTAAGATTACTTCAATTTCTAAAAAAAATGTTTCTGTAATTCACATCTCTCTTCTCACGCAGTCAACGCAGACGATCCTCCAATGGCGGTTGTGCGGAAATTCGTGCACTTGCTGGACCACAGTGACCAGGACTTCCAGGAAGAACTGGAACTGATGCGTCTGAGGGAGGAAGTGATCACCAACATCCGCTCCAACCAGCAGCTGGAGAATGACCTCAACCTGATGGACATCAAGATCGGTCTTCTGGTGAAGAACAAGATCACCCTGCAGGAGGTCGTCTCGCACAGCAAGAAGCTCACCAAGAAGAACAAGGGCGAGTTGTCCAATCTCATGATGATGAACAAGCAGAAGGGAGGCCTGAAGGCTCTTAGCAAAGAGAAGCGAGACAAGCTGGAAGCCTATCAGTACCTCTTCTACCTTTTGCAGGTATGTTCTGCCTCATGTATCAGTTGCAATTTAGACTCCGTTTGCCAGGTTTTGAAAAAATGTGGAAAAAATACAATTTGTGTTTATATTCATTCCTCAGACTAATCCTACCTACCTGGCCAAGCTGATCTTCCAAATGCCCCAGAACAGGTCCACTAAATTCATGGACTCTGTGATTTTCACTCTATACAACTATGCATCCAACCAGCGTGAAGAGTACCTGCTGCTCAAACTCTTCAAAACAGCACTGCAAGAGGAAATCAAGTAAGATTCAACAGCTAGGTCATCCCGTCATCCCTGTAATTGTAGAAGTTGGTGTCATTAAGTGTCGAATCATCCGATTGTTAATTCTCAACCTATTTGAACAGATCAAAAGTGGACCAGCTCCACGAGATTGTAACTGGAAACCCTACTGTCATCAAAATGGTGGTGAGCTTCAACAGAGGAGCTCGTGGTCAGAACGCTCTGAGGCAGATCCTGTCTCCGGTCGTGAAGGAAATCATGGACGACAAGACGCTAAACATCAAAACTGACCCAGTGGACATTTACAAGGCCTGGGTGAACCAGATGGAGTCTCAGACTGGAGAGGCCAGGTTAGAATTGCTTTATTATGCTTTACATTTGCAGTTTGATAACTTGACCAGATTCCAGTTAAAACGGGATGTGCTGTAGTAGGACAACGATCAATGACTGGCTGGCCGGATGTGGCTCTAAGCATTTTATCATTTTGTCAATTTTATATTTTTATTCTTTCATTGTTACAATAGTTATGTGCAATGTTATGGAAAATCAACAAATTTAATTCCTGTTATCACTTATTAATCACTAGGATCAGATTATGTGGAGCGTGTGCTATACTAGTCCCTGTTGTTAGGTGTTACTATAGAAACGATGCAAGAGATGCATCAAAGACATTTCTGAAAACCCCTCTGATATTGACAAATTTTTTTTTCAAGAAAACGTATGAATATAATTCTTCTTTCCACTTTAAGGGATAACCATTTATTAAAATTCTACAGCTTCACTTCTGGTTGAAATAAATGAATAAATAATAATGTAATAAATAAATAATATACACATTGTAATATACAGTAATTTCTGTGTATAGATTATATAATGCCTAAATGACAAAGTTTGACCACATGAAGGTGGTGTGGTGTGGGTTTTTTTTTTTTTTTTTCCCCTCTCCCCCTCCATTTCACCACACTTAATTTTGGATCATTTCAAAAGCTAAAATGTACTTACTATTATGTACAGCAAGCTGCCTTATGACGTCACGCCAGAGCAAGCCATGAGCCATGAAGAGGTTCGAAACCGCCTGGAAGCCTCCATTAAGAACATGCGGACAGTGACGGACAAATTCCTGTCAGCCATCGTTGTTTCTGTTGACAAAATCCCGTGAGTATTCATCTCGGACACATAAAATTGTTGAAGTATATGTACGCGCATATCTATCTAGAGTGTCTGGGCTTTCGTGTGTCTCCTACTGTAAGTAAAGCTTTAAATATGTTGGCACGTTTGAATTTGAATATTCAAATGCAGGCCTGTTATATGATCTGCCTGTTTGTTCAGGCTCGGTGTGGAAGCGTCACTCTTACTGCTAAACTCACTCTGACTATGACTGACTTTATTCATCTGCAGCTACGGGATGCGTTTCATCGCCAAAGTGCTGAAGGATACGCTTAATGAAAAGTTCCCCGATGCCACAGAGGATGAGCTTTTGAAGGTTTGTTTTCTTGCAGTCGCTTCATAAATCCCTCTTAAGTTTTGATCGTTGTGCAGATTGTTGTGCACCCGTGTTCTTCATTTTCTTGGGTGGTCATATTTCGTTTTTTTTTTTTTTTTTTTTTTTTTCCCCTTTCTTTCTATTTTTTTTTGGACTTTCTTGGCTTGGATCTGTTTTCCTTTCGTATACACAAACCTGGATTTGATCACTTCTAGTAATGAGCATCTCGAGTAATTTTGTGGTCGAGTACTTGAGTCATACATACATACACACAAAAAAAACTTGATTTTTAAAAATATTTAAATAAACAGTCTGACTCGTTCATGATGGCCTATTTTAATAAGCATTATAACAGAAGCTGGTTTAATAAGAACGTTTCCCTCGTTCCACTCAGTGGCTTATTAAGAATTAAAAATGTAATATTGGTTAATATTAATGAAGTCTATCATTTTCTAATACCATACACAGAACTAACATTAGAAGTGTTACAGTACAAAATGTGTTTGTTGCATGCACCAAAATATGTAAAGCCTTCAAGGAGGCAATATAATTTTATTATAAACAATAACATTTTAGGTTGTTTGTTTTTATACAGTAATGTTGCTAATAGATAGATTTTATATCATGTAACCAATGTAAAAAAAACACACGTTGGCAGCCATCTGTGATTCTGATTAAGCCTAGCTGAAGGTATGCTTAGGATACGTTCACATTACAACCTCCTTTACAAGTCAGATTTTTTTCCTCATATGTGTCTGTCTCGATCGTTCACGTTTATCACAAGTGAACCATATCTTACGATGTCCACGCTAATACGTTTGAATTTTAAAACGCATCTCTTTTGCTATCTTTATGATTCGCATCCATACTAGTCCAGAGTTTTGGAGCCCCTAAAACAGAGCTGTGGAAACGTTGTTGGCCCAGTTGTAGCGTGGACGAGGGAAAATGGAGAATTTTGGAAACAGTGAAACAAACACCTACGTCATTATTAGTCATGATGTATTCCTCCCTGATTCGTCACACTCCTATTACATAACCCTTTCCGGAAGAAAACCAACATCATCCTCGGCTACCAGTGGTGAATGTAGGGAGAAGGGCAGAAAATCAGATTTGTGCCACTTCAACATGGTGAACATGGCCATGGAGAAAAAATAATGGCATTGTAGAACTTGTATAGTGCACTGCATGCTGATAGTGCGCCATTTGAGAGTCGTATTATTGTTATCAGCTTGTACTTATCATTCTCTTTATTTTAATTGAGACTTATTAAGAAGTATTGGAGGCTTGATGTCAGTTGGGTCTCTCATGTTCATTACTGCATTACTTGCTGATTTGTGCCGAGGTGTGCAGGTGCCACCAGAATGCCAGAAAAACCGGTGGTGGTTGTGTTTTGTATGTTTTTTTGTTTTGTTTTTTGTTTGTTTGTTTTTTTTCCCCCCTTCCTCTTATCTTTTTGTTTCAGTGAAATTTTTGTAGCATTTTACTAGTCAAGCAAGTGATTATACATCAGGTACTTGATCACTAGTGCCCATCACCAGATTGAATTACATACTTACTTATCCTTTTGGAACCTGTGCTCGAGAAGACCTCCGCTGTGGTGCTTCTCTTCTGTTTCCTCACTTTCCTGAATGCTGAGAGCTGCCTCTATCTCTTTGTCTCTGCCCGCCGTCTCTTCTGGCTCCAGCTGCCCTCTTTGCCCTTGCCTTCGCTCCTCTCTTGAGACTTCCGCTTCTCCGTTCCTGCACACGCCAGGTGAGAAACACCGCTATCTCGCTTTCCTTCACGCTCCCTGCCTTGTTTTCTGCCCTGCCCTGCTGAAACATGGAAAAACTGCAAACCTTAATTGTGTTTCCTTACATCAGCTGTGTTACAGCTAAGATGGCATTGCCGGTCTGTCTGATTGCGTACATCTGATTTCAGATTGTTGGAAACCTGCTGTATTATCGCTATATGAACCCTGCCATTGTGGCTCCTGATGCCTTTGACATCATTGACATGTCAGCTGGAGGTCAGCTGACCACTGATCAGCGGCGAAACCTGGGCTCCATCGCCAAAATGCTGCAACACGCTGCCTCAAACAAGATGTTCCTCGGGGACAACGCCCATCTTAACCCCATCAACGAGTACCTTACCAACTCCTACCAGAAATTTAGGTACATAATTTACCTCCTGTTTAATTTTCCCCATGTTTTTCATTGCCGCTATACACCAGTTCACAGTGCCTGGCATAGTGTTTGTAAGAATAAGGGTGGTACATTTGCTGTACCATAAAACAACATTTATTATGTTTCTCATTCTAGATCTTCCTTTATTCTGCTTGCCCTAATTGTACATCCTCTTCCTTCTCCTCAGACGTTTCTTCTTGGCAGCTTGTGACGTCCCGTCACTGGAGGACAAATTTAATGTGGATCAGTACTCGGACCTGGTCACCGTGACTAAGCCTGTTATCTACATCTCCATCGGCGAGATCATCAACACGCACACGGTCCGTGTCCACGCAGTCACACTCGTACCTGCCTGTAGGATCTAGTTTTATGACTCACCGGATATTTCTTTTTTTTTTTTCTCCTCGTCTCACAGCTCTTGCTAGATCACCAGGATGCCATTGCTCCCGAGCACAATGATCCCATTCATGAGCTGCTGGAAGATTTGGGAGAGGTGCCAACCATCGAGTCTCTGATAGGTGAGTCACTGACAAAAAGTAGAAACTGTAGTAACTGAACAGCGGTTTACTTTAGCTGCGATTTTTCACTTGCAGGAGAGAATCCGTTGCCGCCTGAGGACCCCAGCAAGGAAATGATGGGCAAGACGGAAGTCTCTCTCACCCTTACCAACAAATTTGATGTCCCTGGTGAAGCCAATGCAGAAACTGATGCCAAGACCCTCCTTCTGAAGTATATCCTACTCCAGACATTGTTTCAAATTTATTTCAGACCGAAACACGTATCTCATTATTTAAAAAAAAAAAACCTCGAATCGTTTTCTTTTCAGCACCAAGAGGCTCATTGTGGATGTGATCCGATTTCAACCAGGAGAAACGCTCTCCGAAATCCTGGACACTGCAGCGACCCCGGAGCAGGTACACCCCCAGAAAGGAAGCATACGATTGTGCTACAAGGACAACCGGAAAGATATGTTCACTGATGCCTTGTTATTGATTCTTGTGGTCTACAGGAGGTGGAGTACCAGCGGGCCATGCAGCGACGAGCCATCCGTGACGCCAAGACCCCTGAAAAGATGAAGCAGGCCAAACCGGTGGTGGATGACAGTCTTACACTGCAGGGCAAAAAGGACAAGATTAAGAGCAACCTGCAGAGGCTGGCAGAGCTGGGCAAAGTACAACCAGAGAACCGATACCAGGATCTTATCAATGACATCGCTAAGGTACCATATCGATTTTGATCATTTTTATCAAATTACCCTGTTTGCTTGATTTATCCTGGGCGCTGAATGAATGCATGTCACCTTATTTTCAAATTTTTCACTATTTTTCAAATAATGTATACATTGCGCAATAATAAAAAATATGTTCCGTGCACTGTGTACTGTAGGTCTTACAAAGCCGATCTGTGATTCCCTGTGTAGTGAGCTTACATTAATATTAAACCATCAGCTTAATGGTTTAAATGCAGCGGTACTTAAATATGGAAACAAATGGCAGATTATGTGGATTCTGGACAGTATAAATCTAATGGATATCAGCAACAAGAAAACATTATTCTGGGTAAATAAAGTAAAAAAAAAAAAAAAAAAAAAAAATCATATCTGGAAAATTTATTTTGACAACATCTTTGCTCGATAAAAAGGGACAATTTTCACTGTGTTGACAGAAATGCTTAGTACTGTTAAATCTATATGTATATAATCTGTATTATGTGCACTGTAATATTACAGCGCTTTTAAATACTAAACCTTTTAAGTTATTCAGATGTTACTGCATTTTAACCATAATCTAGATCTGGTTTTAGCTTCTCATCTTCTAATGATTATAATTTATAAGATAGAAAGATGAGAGTATCAGTCCAACAGAGATGCTTTGTATATAAAAGTAATAAACAGAATTATATGATTCCATAATATGCCTGTAATATAAAATTACACATAATATAAACGTTAAAACTGTGATTTGTGCAGGACATCAGAAATCAGAGGAGGTATCGGCAGAGAAGGAAGGCCGAGCTGGTGAAGCTTCAGCAGACCAACTCTGCCCTTAACACAAAGACCAGCTTCTACAACATACAAATCGACTACTACAACCAGTACATCAAGACCTGCATGGACAATCTAGCCAAGGGCAAGTAAGTGAAGTTCTTCTGTTATTGTCCAGTGACGAGGGTAAAGTCACTGGAACCTGAAGGCAGCCAACGACGGCTGCTTATTGCTCTTCAGAGCTTATGTACGTTCTTTATTCCTCTTCAGAGTGTCAAAGAAACCTGGAGAAAGCAAGGCTAAGAAGAGCAAGCAGGCTTCACAGAAGTACACAGCAGCGCGTCTGCATGAGAAGGGAGTGCTGATCGAGATCGAGGATCTGCAAACCAATCAGTGAGTCTTCACCCGATTTTACAAAATAATATATACACCGACCGTACCACAAACAGGTTACAATATGCATCATATTTCCTTTTTTCCAACATTTCACAGGTTCAAGAATGTCATTTTTGAGATTTCTCCGTCTGAGGCTGTGGGAGTGTTTGATGTAAAAGCCAAATTTATGGGAGTCCATTTGGAGACGCTAATGTTAGAATACCAGGTAAATGCTATTCTTTAATTTTTCCTTTTATATCCTGTATGCTATTTGGTTCCATTTTATTTATTTTATTTTTAGTATATTTGAACATTTTGTCTTCATGAATTCAGAATACCAGATCAATATTATACATTTATAACCATTTTCCATTCTTTATCTTTATGCTGTTTTGTGTTTGGTTTGGTAACCAAATCAAAGTTATTCTTTTCTATTCTGTTATTTGATTGTTTTGAGTATTAATTTATTTATGTACTTATTTGTTTATTCACTCATTTAATTTAGACCTTTCTCTTTGTGGCATGCTAATATTACAATACCAAGTATAGCTTTTTATTTATTATCCATTTTGCATGCTTTTTTTTTTTTCTTCTTCCCTACTTTCTTTATTCTAATCAGCATTGCCGGCGAAACATGTATTTATGGTTCTTTTGATTCGCAGGATCTTCTGCAGTTACAGTATGAGGGCGTGGCCGTCATGAAGCTTTTTGACCGAGCCACTGTCAACGTCAACCTGCTCATTTTCCTGCTCAATAAGAAATTCTATGGCAAATAGAAGAGACTCTGAGAAGGGTTTACAGACTGTTACATGCAAAGCTATGCGCATTCCACACAGCACCCTGCCCCTGCAGTTCTGTTATCCACCTGCACTACTCCGAATATTCCTCTCTCTCTCTCTCTCTCTCTCTCTCTCTCTCTCTCTCTCTCTCTTTCGGGAAATGCATCAATGAGTACCATTCAATTCCTTCAGTTTCCAGAAATGTGTTTTTCATTGTTTTGAAATGGTCAGTGGTAAAATGTACCTGCATTAGTTAAATTTGCTCTGCAGAAAATAGTGCCTGCACGAGCTTTGAATGCTTTGTAATATGTAAAGAGAATGATGTTTTTTGTTTTTTGTTTTGTTACCTTTAAATTTTATGCCTCGGGAGGACAAAGCATGTTTCTTAGTATGCCTTAGTATGTCATATAGGAAGTATGCAGCCAAAATGATATTTAATACGACTATACTCTTCTCCGTTACTCGGAGTTCTGGAATTTAAACCTGGATTGTGTTCGCTTGTCACAAATTGTAATTTATTGGAAAAGATATCTGTCTATCCCCTCCCAGCTATCAGATGCTGTATGAATTTTAAGTTTACGTCCTTTTTTTGATTCCTTTTTTTTTTTTCTAAATTTGTTTTTACACTGCCTTAACTTGAATAAACTGTTGGGTGTAAAATGTTCATATATTAGCAATCTTAACTGCTGAAGTATGACAGCCAAAGGCAGAACATGGTGTCAGGGTCTTTCAACACTTCTTAATCTATATTTGAAACAGACTACAGGTACCGTTGGAAATAGAAGGGACTATGGATATAAACATAAATGCTGCACATTCTTTTAAACTCAGCTCACTTTTCCTTTCCTTGCCTCACCCAAACAACTGAGAATTCAAACAATTCAAATGTTTCCTTTATGTTTTGGTTCTGTATACGGTGACTGTACTTGTTGTTATTGTGGCGTCGGACTACTACACCTATCTGCATGGCGTCATGGTAGGCTGGTGTCTCAATATTTCATTTCATTGTGTTTTGCCCTTTCAGATGTTTTATGGTATACAATCAGATTGAATAGCACTTGAATGCTGCATCATGCGTAAATGTGTAAAATGTTTAAATTAAAAGTATTTACCTACCAGTATAGTGCGATTTTTGGCAAAAAAAACAAAAAACAAAACCAATGCTGGTACTGAATAGCCCAGGGAGCAATAAAAAATAAAGATCATAAAAAGGACAATCAGAGTACAGCTGGAAAATGAATAAATAAATGAGTAAAATAATTTGGAACTTTATGATCTCTTTATTTGTTTCTTGGATTCATTGCTATTGCTATTCTCTAGGTTCTGTCCAATCTGCTAAATGTACATTCAGGTACCAAATAAAAATGTGTCTTGTCAAAGCACAGTTCTCCAATACCCTGGCATCGATCTTACAAATCTCATGAACTGCACTTGGAGGGATGAATACTTTTATATAAAAAAAAAAAAAAAACAAAAAAAAAAAAAAACTTGTTGATGTTCATCTCATATCCCTATTCTTGGCGGACTGTGGAACCCAGAATAGTCCTCTGTTGTTGTAGCCCATCCTTAAGGTTCGACATATCTCAGTACGCAGAGTGCTTTTCTGTCCACCACAGTTGTACAGAGTGGTTATTGGCATTTTATTGAGCCTTTCTGTCAACTCAAACAAGTCTGACCATTCTCCTCTGACTTTATCAACAAGGTTTGTTCAACCTGCGAAACGGATGTTCAGCGTATTTTCCTTTTTTCCACACTATGTTGTGTACGAAAACTGCAGCCGATTAGCAGTTTATGAAATACTCGAACAGGTCTCTGGCACCAACAACCATGCCACAGTCGAAGTCCCTAAGATCACATAATAGTTGATGTGAACGTAAGCTCTTTACCTGTGTCAGTATGATTTTATCTAAATAAATTTTGTTCAAAAAACAAAGAGAAAAGTCACTAACAGAAACGCAAAAATAAGTGCCATTCAAATTCTGGTAGACACGTAAGAGAAACTCAGCAATTACAAAACATTTCTTTTCTAGACTAAAAAAAAAAAAAAGGTTGGTTCTTCCTCCAAACTCCTAAGATCACGCTGAGGAACTTTACCATACCGAATAGAACACTTCCAACACTTGAAACTGTTGATCTGCCTTAAAGCATGTATAAGTAGAACCCTGATGGACAAACCTGGGTTAGGTGGATTCCAGGAGACACATCTCTCTATCTCTATCTCTATCTACACACACAGTGGGGCAAAAAAAGTATTTAGTCAGCCACCAATTATGCAAGTTCTTCCACTTAAAAAGATGAGAGAGGCCTGTAATTTTCATCAAAGGTATACCTCAACTAAGAGACAAAATGAGAAAAAAAATACAGAAAATCACATTGCCTGATTTTTAAAGAATTTATTTGCAAATTATGGTAAATATATGGTATATGAAAATAAGTATTTGGTCAATAACAAAAGTTCATCTCAATACTTTGTTCTATACCCTTTGTTGGCAATGACGGAGGTCAAACGTTTTCTGTAAGTCTTCACAAGGTTTTCACACACTGTTGCTGGTATTTTGGACCGTTCCTCCATGCA
>JAQQZR010000023.1:10025635-10035977 GCA_030068235.1 Notoglanidium macrostoma | reverse complement strand
GCCAGAAATCTTGCTTGTTTGTAGGTGACCAAATACTTATTTTCCACCATAATTTGCAAATAAATTCTTAAAAAATCGGACAATGTGATTTTCTGGATTTTTTTTTTCATTTTGTCTCTCATAGTTGAGGTATACCTTTGATGAAAATTACAGGTCTCTCTAATTTTTTTTAAGTGGGAGAACTTGCACAATTGGTGGCTGACTAAATACTTTTTTGCCCCACTGTATATAGATAGATAGATAGATAGATAGATAGATGCATACTGCCACTAGTAAAGTCGGTGCAGGAGAGATAATGGTCTGTGGCTATTTTTCAGAGTTTGGACAAGGCCTTTTAGTTCCTGTAAAGGGTACTGTTTTTGCTACAGCATACAGAGACGTTTTAGGCAATTGTATGCTTCCAACTATGCTATACCTGGAGATATCTCTTGGAACAAAATAATAAATTTTCTTTCCATGTTTTTCAGTTTTGAAAAAAATGTTCATTCTAATTGGTGCCTCCTTTATTTCCTGATCCTGTAACCCTTTAAAGTGGGTTTCATTGATTCTGGAGAAAGCTTGTTGATATTTGAACTCATCAGCCAAACAAATACACACTTCCCTTCAGCGCTCCTTCAGAAGCTCCGCCCCCAAAATCATGGATGTGCATTGCCAAGGCAATTACACTGACAATAACACCCCCATCTCCCCTCCCCATCTATTAATACCCCTGTTCTGTGCATAAGTGCCTGATTGGCTGGAGTAGTGTTGTATTTTTGGTCAGAGCCAGTTAATTTGTTTTCCCTATTTACAGAGCCAGAGCTGTTTATAAACACCAGATTTATTTTTTTTTCAGAATGGACAGCTAGCGGACCATGAGGAGATATTCTCTTTATTTCACAAAGTGTATTAGAAGTGTATTAGGTTAGAATCATTGACTGTACCTTTAATCCTGAATAATTTTTTTGGACATACCAATTCTTAAAATGCACTAGCAGGAATGAAAAAGGGAGAGGGGAGAGAGTCGACTCTCAATGATCCGTCTCATTCGCGAACGACTCCTCTTAATTAGGCGTTACTGCCCCTTTAAGGAAACTCCACTGCCGTCTTGTGGACAAACTTTTTAAAAAATTTGACGTGCAGTTTTGAAGCAAGCTTGTGTGTATTTTTTTCCTGCTGTTTTCACTCGGTGATTAGGGCATCGGAGTAAAACCATACAAGTGCGTTGTGCAAGAGAAGCCTGCATCAAATAAATTACAGTTCAAACGGATGTGGAGCGGTGGATGTGAGCATGTCGGTCATGATCGAGGAGACTTTTCAGATAACCGGGATTTGACAATCTGACACCTGAATGTTTTTTTTTCACTGTCGGATGACAGCGACGATCGATCGGACTGTAGGAGCAGATTCAGTATCTATAAAGTCAGTGATGAGAGTGTTGTATTGAATTCAGCAACGAGGTTGGTTTGGGTTCGTTCATTTGATTAGTTGTGAATGCGTAATAAGGCTTAGCTCCACTGCGCTGCTCAGACCACTTGTTGAAATATCGGAAAAGTTTACAACTGCCAATACACGAAAACATAAACAAACTTTGAGTTTGTTTTTGCTAGTTTAGGGTCGATATATTGCTGTGTCTCGGTGGCTTTAATCATTTGAGTTACCTGCTTAAAAACTTCGACATCAAGAAGGAAGGAGTTGAATTGTGAGCACTGACTACTGCCTCGCCGCGGGTTGTTAGCTTTGCGGGGCTTCAGACACTTTTCAGTGTTGGCTAAATTAGCTGGCTAGCAAGGAAGCTAGCTGAACAGTTAAAAAAGAGTTAAGCGAAAACATTTGAACCCACAAACAATTTGTCCAAGGCACGCTTTTTCAATCTTATCTCACTAGAGTGTTTAGCCGAATTGTCAATTTGTAGTTGTCAAGATGAACTAAATGTAGACAGCTAGCTGTTTAGCTAACTAGCTAAGGCTTAGCTTGCGAACTAGAAAAGTCGCTATTGAGCATAACGAAGTGTCAGGTTAAATAGTTGCGTCATTACTGCCACCTATTTGTTACCAGTTCGTTAATATACGTTTCTAGGTAATTATTTGAAACAAATTTTGACAGCTGTAAAAAGCGCCAAATGGAGGAAATGATGCAGATACGACCTAGCGTTAGCTACCAAGCTAAGGGGGTGTAGTTAGCGCGGCTAAACCGGCTAACGAATTAAGGCAGTTGGTAAAAAGTTATATACTGATAATAATGTAATATTCTTTATTTTCATTACTATAGACTTATTTGTATATGAAAATAATACTGTCTTTTAGTGTAGACAGTTAAGAAGTTTTTTCCGACTTGCGGACTGAGTTTGACAGCTGACGTCTCCGACTTTCTCTTTTTTTTTTCTTCAAAAAAAAAAAACAATTTGCATGTCAAGCCTACAGGAATGTCAACCATGGGAGGACAGTTGAAACATATCTGACATTTAACTACCAGCACACAGCCAGTGACGTTTGTTTTTGCTGTGAAGTCGGTCTCTAAACTCTTGCGGCCCTCATAATGTCCGGATCCCCGGGCTCGAGTAGCTCCTCTAACCCGAGGAAGTTCAGCGAGAAGATCGCGCTGCATAACCAGAAACAAGCGGAGGAGACGCGGGCCTTCGAGCAGCTTATGACGGACCTCACCGTCTCAAGGGTAAAGTAGAGCCAAAATCTGGAAATATGGCTTAATCCTTTATGATCTTAAAATGAAAACTGAGCAACAATGTTTGTTTGTTTGTTCATGCTAAACCCATTGCATTTAATCGCATCGATATCGCCTTTCTGCATGGCAGTGCTGCGTTAGAGTCTGTGACACCTGACACCTGAGACCTGAGCTGTCAGGAGGCAGAATTTACCGTAATGACGCATTTCAGCCATCATTTTTGCACGCTCTAAACACCAGTTCTCTCCTTTTACCAAGACATAAATGTGTATGCTCATCACGCACTCATGATCATTTGCTGATGGATGTAAAACATGCAGTTGATGACTTTATAAAGTCTTCCCTGTGTGATGGTGCGCAGTGAAGCAGAGCTTCATCACCTGTCCTGGAGTCGAATAGTTCTTCGACTAAATGACTGGAGCTGTGTATCATGCCTTATCCACATGATAATGGTCTTTTATTGCTTCAGCAGTGCATGTTAGCGTCTTTAGTCTCAGCTCTCATTATCACCCAATGGGTTTGCGCTCACGGGCACCCACAATGGATGCTATTAACATTTACCCCATGTTCCCTTCAAGTCTTTTATGAAGTAAATTAGGCTGCTTTTTATGTCACAACTAACCTCACAGCTTTTTTTCCATTCTCAGGAAAGAGGATTACTCTCACACTCCACGCTGCACACATCAAACCTCGAACTTACTTCCTAAAGTACTTCCTGTCCTTTCTTAGTTGAATGCTACAGGGATGGTAGTTCCTAGGGAAAGCTGGAATAAACAGGCTATCAGGGTTAAACTACTATGCACCACATCATTCTTATTATTATTCTACCAGTGATAGAACACATTGCTTAACCCTAATAACTTTATTGTCGAGCTATTGATTGATATCAGATTATAGGTAGATATCAGATACACAGGTTTCTCTGTCACATAGTCGTCCATCAAACTCCATCTGATTTGCATTACGTCATTCAGGACAGCGATGAAAGGGAAACATCGTCCGGTGTATTGCACCTAACAGGCCTTTTCAAACGAACCTTGAGCCGATGGATACTACATGGACAGCGTTCCAGTTTTCCGTTCCAAGTGAATAGTAGATGTTCGAGTAGAAGGGAAGCTTCTGTTCTGTCGTCTGTGATCCACTCTTCAAGTGCCCTGATTTTATGAAATAAATCTTTGGTTGAATCACTGAATAAGAAAATAAAAAGCCCTCCGGGCCACAGTTAACATATTCTTTCACAAATTTTCTGCCGTGTCGTGTTTCACAGATACGATGTAAGGAGAAGGAGATGTTTAAGACTCCAGGGAGATTGTAATTTCATAAAGGGATCCTTTGTTTACCAAATAGTATTTTTCTCACTTGAATTAGGGCTTGTGGTTATTTGTCGAATTATTGGTCTGACTATGAATATGACGGTGTTGACATTTTCACTGACCGCATTAGTGCATGAAAGAGATTGATTGTAGTTTGCTTTTCACCTCATAGACAGACAGCTGCTTAACATTTTAGGTAATTATGCAGACGTTGCTCTGTAGGAAGGTCTATTAAAAATGTGCTTTTTGCAATAGGGATGTACAGAATGTGTGTAGTCAGTGGATGGTATGAGTGAATGGCTAGTTTGCATTATGCCTGTTTGCTTAACTCGGTTCTGGTTTTTCACCTCTGGTGCTCTGCGTGGCTTTGCCTGGTGTACGGTGTGGCTGTATGGAGCCTGGGGCTTTGGAACAGCAACCAATTAGATCATAGCAACAACCTTTCATCGGATCTGCTAGGCTTTTGTTTTTGACGTTGTGTTTCGTTCCCGGAATTTGAAGATCCTAACATCGAGCCTCGTTCACCAGTCTTTGAGTAAAGTTGCGTAAGTTTGAGCAGTGTAAAAATACAAAAAATATACAGACGTTTTGTTTAGCAAACGATCCGATGATCTCCGTATCCGTGCGTTTATATTAATGAATGGCAATTAGCCATGAAGGAACAGGCGCGCGTACGCCACAGCTGATTTGCATTTGGCGACGCCCTCAAAACTCCGTAAAAAGGTATACGGAGCGGAAAGTGCAAGATGGCTACTGAACGGCCAAAAAAATAAACCAAGAAGAATTCCTCTTTGGAAGAAATTGAAAGACTTTTGGCTTATGTCTAGGAGACGCGCATAGCACTGACACATGGTTGTTTTTATTAAACTACTTTCCAGTCCACTCGGAGGACGCGTTCGTTATATGCGCAGTGGATCGGCATCTAAATGAAAATGCCATAGATAGGAGTGGTCTCCAGAGCATTTAAAATAATGACAATCTAGCTTCCAGCTATTTTCAGCTCGCTGTGTTAACTAAGTGCATTAACTCAAGTGCTCCACTTAAGAGCAATTTTGAGATACTTGTATTTTACTTGTCTTTTTTTCTTCTCGTGCTGCTGTCTACTTTTACTCCACCACATTTCAGAGGGAAATATTGTACTTTATACGTAACTACATTTAACCGACAGCTTTAGTTACTTCTTGGTATACAAATGAAGATTTTAGTTTTCCAGCGCATGCGTAGTTTATGCCCTTGCAGCGTAGTGGCCGCGTGGACAAATCAGAAGGTACACCGAGGTGGGCAGAGAGTCCCTCTGAAGACGAACTCTACCTCGCTCGGACCCTAGTGGACCCACGCGTACTCGAGAGTAATTGAATTGAGTTGGCTTGATGAACAATACAATATGGCGTATCATATCGTCCAATACAAGGCTCTTGATTCAATGCATCTACATATTGAACGATGCATTCAACAGGTTACATAATGAAGTCCGATATCCCTTAATAAGCAACCGAAGAAAACTATTCTTCTGTTATTTGCAGTGTAATAAACTTTTAACAGACTTGTTCAAGCCTGCGCTCGATTTCAGTCCGGGTTAAAGAAACCACTGGTGTGATCGGGAAGTTCATATTCGCTGGTGGGAAATGCAAACAGCTCCGGCTCTCCAGAGAGCTCTGTAAGACTCGACAACACAACTGTCAAACAGCAGAACAAGAAAAGTCCCGTGCTTCAGTCACGCGTCTTTGTGAGTCGCACCGGCGAACTCACAGTTTTTGTTCTGTGCTGCTAAGAATCTGAATAAATCCTGGAAAAACTGTTTCTAATCTCGAATGTTTGATCAGTCTGAAGCACAGACACAGGCCATGCTCATTTGTGCTTTATGTATAGTATATTGTATAGAGACATCACCGTATTGTATTTGGAATGTGTGGAATGTTACGCCTCTGATTGCGGGATCTAATGATTAATTCACTTCAAATGATTCTTATTAGCCGAAGTAATTGCACCAGCACAATAGATGCAAAAAGTAATTGAAGTACCGCTGATCACCGTCTCCAGCGTGCTCAAGAAGTCCGCAGTGTACGCAGTGTTGGACGCTCTGAGGTGCAGGATAGCGTTGATTAAGCAGTACCACATGAGCCGCAGTGCGGTTATGTGGAATATCAGCACGGCTGTGATTCGGTCGCAAGCATGAGCCGTGATGTTCAGTGCAACAGCATGACCTCAAGTGTGATCTCGCTTTTATGGAACAGTTCTATAAACAAGAATTTAATATTGAGTAATAACATTTTGGACACGGTATGTGGCTTCGTGAGCCCGAAGAAGCCACGTTCATTTCTCAGCATGTGGTCTAGCTAACTTGCATCGATTTGTACGTTCCCGTTAACATCCTTCTTTCTTTTTCATACTCATCAGACGAGCTTAATCTGAAGTCAAAAGGTATGCTCCTGAAGAGTATCGTTTGCCATGTCTGCTGATGGTGTCATTAACACTGGCGTAGTAACCATTTTGAGGTAGAGAATGAAATTCACATGGACGTGTGGAGTGATGCACGGTACCCAGTGCTGTCATCATGAAATATTAGCACGCCGCTCAACCTGTCAAATTAGTGAACCGGTGCTACCTGTTCTCACTGCTGCTACAGGTTCTACAGTTTGCCCATCCACAGGCTGAATTATGTGATCCAGGCACCACACGTTCGCATCCTCGGCCCGATCCTATTCTGTCCCGTGCGCCGGCGAATTGGTTCACTCGTCATCGTGGCTATTCTATGTTTCTGACTATATCTTTAACATCCTTTTAGGACTGTGGTGAAAAAGCAGTTCACGGTTTAGTGAAAATGGAACACCGTGCAATAATATCCATACTGTTGCTCTTTGAATTTAGTGAGTAGGGATGGAAGTGTACAGCCTGCTTAAGTATTCTGGGAATGCAGCCCTGGCCATCTGTTTAGTAAATTACAAATCTTTAAATACAGTCCAGCCATCACTTGCTGTGTAGGTGGAAACGCGAGGCGTGCACAGTAGTGCGTTGTGAATATGTCTTGCAGTAGGCGGACCTTCTCCATTCGATCGAAATGAAAATGAGCCATGCTGAGATTTATTCCAGGGAATACAGTGAGGAGGCAATGGGGCTTCGCTTCGCTTAGCTGTCACCATGAGGCTTGTTGAGATTATTTACATAATCACCTGACTGTGGTTTACACGCTCACTTGTAGGGCTGGACGATGTGGACAAAATCTTACATCACAAAATAGATCATTTCATGACTTCTTGATGTATGTTTTCTTTAAACCTGATACGACTATGTAGTACCTTATTAATGACTGTTTTTTATTCACTGTATGATTCGTTGCACCCAAACCACATTCAAATGACAGAAGTACCTCCCTGTTGCGGTACAAGTTCCTCATCTTTTAATCGCGCCTCTCTGTGCCATGCTCCTCTATGCTTGTTTTTGTTTATGTTACAGCCGAATGTAGTTCCTAAGTCTGACCCTACTGATGTAAATCAGCTGCCGAACAGTGACATTCGTGACACCGGGGATATAGACGATATAGGAAATTATCTATCGATAGACATATGATGTGTATGGCCATATAGCCATCTAAAACATTTAATGTTTAGATCACAACAACAAAATGCGACTTAGTTGAGTCATTTACCGCATGCTGATACGCCCCGGCCAAACAGACGTTCTTCCATGGATTATTTGTTGCGTTTATTTACCAAGCGTGTTTTTTGCACGCTGTACATTTCGTAGAATTTCTTGCAAAAATATTTTCAAGCGCTAATGTATCGTTTTGCATATGTCTGTCTTTTCTACGACTTCTCTATGCGTTACTTCAATTTGTTGCATATAAAATTTGCACTACATCTTCAAGGAACAGCTGTGGATTGAAGCCTCATGGCAAGGCCAATCACATCACAACTATGGTTACTTTTCAGCGCAAATGAAAACGGTGCTCGCACTAACTGAGGATGTATTCTGTCGTTTTTGCAATGAAAAGGTTTACACCAATGCACCAAACTGAGAAAAACATCATCTTTCTCAGAAGATTGCTATTCTGAAAGCTTTCTGGGGAAAAATATCGGTGCGATTGTACCAGGTGGCTTATATTACAGACAGCGTGTCACAGTTTATAACCAAAGGAATTCTCCTGTTCAATTAGTAGGATTGTACTGAAAGACAAATGAATCTCTAACAAACACTTTGGAGGATAAACCTGCATCTGGGCAATTAAATATTTCTTTAGATGGCTTTCGAGATGATTATTATAGACAGGAGTCATTTTCAATCTCTGCATTAAGACCATCCAGGACCAATGATTGGCCGACTACTCTGCCTCATCCCGGCTTTGCCAACAGTGACGGCTACGAGTGCCCCATGCTATAGACCAGTGCCCTGTGCTTTAGCAGTAACCACACTGCTGACAAAACAGAGATTCAAATTTTGTCATTTGGTTAGAGCAGGGAATGAGCTAATGCCAGTTTGTTTATTCCCGATCAGAATTGATCATTTACATCTTTATCTAGGACTCTGAAGTAAGTGTACTTTGTCCTCTTGCGGAGTCTCACATTGCATACGTTTGTTCTGCTTTACCCGTTCCTAAGAAATCCCGTTCTCAGTGTTTTTTCTTAAGCGTTAGGTTATTGTTCAGAAATGATGGTTTTGCAAACACTTTACTCATGCAAAGCCACTGATGGTTTCACTGCTTGTTATTTTGCAGGTGCAGTTTCAGAAACTCCAGCAGCTCCGTTTGTCTCAGAACCGTGCCCAGTACTACGGTGGTTCCCTGCCCAACGTCAACCAGATTGGCAATGCCAGCACTGATTTCCAGGTAAATGGACTGTACTGCTCTACTTACCCAAGTCAAAGGGATCATGCAAGATGTTTTTATTAAGGAGAAGATAAACTTCAATAGTATCCTCACAGCATTAACACAAATGTTGTTCCGAGAGATGGTAATTGCAAACCTCGGTCATGTAAAGAAACAAAGAATGTTTTTTTTTTCCCTTCCGCACAAATCACAGCTGGTCTTCTTGATCAGTAGCTGGCCAGTCTGGGTTATAAACCTGATATGGCTACATGCTCCGAGGGCTGAACAACTGTATCTGTTTAGATTCCCTTAGGAGAAGAAGTGTTGTGTACCTCCAAGTGAAAGTGCTCTTGTTGCAGTGAATAAAGCTTCTTTTGAGGAATTGGATACTGATCCCTAGTTTTTTTTGTCCGCCATCAGAAACCGAATCCAGCGAGGTAAATCCATGCTTTGCAAATTCACTTGAGTGGAAAAATGAGACTAAATGGTTGCACATCTCGTTTTTGCATGCTTTGTCTCGATCAATAATTAAAGAAGCACAGATATGGTTGGAAGAAATCTTCAGATCATTGGAGGGTAACAGGTTTAACAAAGATCCTCCTGGTCACTCCTCTGGCACTTCACTTCCTGTCCACGTGTCTATACGGTCTCAGCCCTGATCCCCGATACAGTGCACACTGCTGCACAAAACCAGTTTCAGAACCAGTCTCAGTCTGCAAAACCAGTTTGCTTTGGTCTTAAGCAAATAAGTGCTGGCGTTAAGTAATGGAATTGCTGCTCCCAAGCCCCTGAGATCAACTCCAACAGCTCAACTTGTGAAAATGTGAACAGTGGTTTGAAAGTCCTTGGTGAAAAGGCAAAAAAAAAGCGATGTTGTAATGATGAATCGAAGGTCTGAGAAAGGAACAGGAGCTTTACTGGAGCAGTGTTTCAACCATGCCAACAAGACTTCATTTGTGTAGCGGTACATTTCAAATAAATAGTTAAAAGGAATCTAAAAAGAAGTCAAATGTATATAATTGTTGTAATTGACTATGAAGAACAAACCCCAAACTGGTGGTAGTGCAGGCTGGTTCTTAAAAAAGTGTTGATCTAGGGCTTCTGGGCTTGTTCAGAGAGCTAGGTTACTAGCGCCTTGGTAGAAGCAGGTGAAATGAAAACGAGGTAAATTCAGTTCAGAAACGTGGGGCTTTTTGGAGTTTGTAGGCTTTTGCTAAAACGTCTATGGGACACTTTAGTAGATGAGCAGGAGACTGGAAAGGGGTGCAGTTGTATGGAACGCATCTTTAACTCCTCTAACAGGACCACATTGGTAGTGGTTATCAACTTCTAGTTGGACAAAACTAACTAACCATGTGAGAAATATGTTTTTGGCATTTCTTGCGCATTCGGTATGATGCAACCTGTTTAAGAAGCTCTGGTTAATGAAGATCGATGCATCCATTGTATCCAGAATATTAGACAATCTGACTGGTAAAGCACAGTTTCTGCAGCTTCGTGTGTGTGTGTGTGTGTGTGTGTGTGTGTGTGTGTGTGTGTGTGTGTGTGTGTGTGTGTGTGTGTGTGT
>JAQQZR010000023.1:10007223-10019834 GCA_030068235.1 Notoglanidium macrostoma | reverse complement strand
TTTTTCCCCCCCCCCCCCCCCCCCCCCAAATTACAATAATTAGTGCTCTTTCAGTTAGCGCTACGTCTCAAACCTTTTGGGATGAATTATTTAATTACGCTTTTCCACTAACATTTTAATTTTCTTCGAGGGGAAAGGATTTGGTCCTAAAGAGCAAATTTGCCAGATGCCTCTTACAGTGTTGGCTCGGTTTTCCTAGAAATCATTTTATCTCGGTCTGCCAAGTTTAAGCAATCTGTGTTACACTCCACCCACCCATCATAATGAGTGCTAGCCAGAGACTGAAAACACTGGATAGGGTGCCATGTGTGTCTTGGAAATGGTGCTGCATGTTGTTTTAGATGAACCAGAATGACCCAAAGGTTTTGTTTTATTTCCAAAGAAAGGGGGAAATTTTAGTGGTCAGGTTTTGTTTGCTGGTGGTCATTCATGTGGTGTCATGCTCCAGGTCAGTAGCTGAACATGTTGGCTCTGTGGTAGTCAAACTGCAGCGTAGAATGGAGTCTTCTCCGTGCAGAAATGATGACTCGGCTCTTCAGGCTTCAGCAGATGTTGAACAGAACACGCCAGACTCACTCCTGCTCTGTTTCTCCTTTCCATCTCTCTCTGACAGGAGATTTGGCACAAACAATCATGACCAGCCAGTATTGTTAACACTGCTCCGAGCAGCAGCTGAAGAAACCATGTTTATTTAAGATGTTCTTCACAATCTTTCTAGGCTTACTTCCCTCCTTCATTTGTCATCTTTTTTGTTGCCTGAAAAATGAAACCCCATCTGTAAGTAATTTTCATCACATGATCCAGTTTGGGCTGTTTTTCTTTCTTACATGTCTGTAGACTAACATGGAAAGTCTGATGTTCATTCGAAAACGTACACACCTTTTTCCTTGACTAAAGCACGCAGAGAGTTCTCCGTATGGCGCAGTATACCTGTCGCCTCCCCCAGACAACAGCTGGAGAAGGTAAGTCCGATGTGTCCTTAAAAAAAAAAAAAAAAAAGAAACGAAAAAAACACCCAAAAGCAGTAAAACGTTGAGGTGTGGTTTAGAATGTCATTCAGGCAGGTGGAATGTGAGTGTGTTTTCTTGCTCCATCCTATTTAATCGCTTATGCACAATAGCAATTAAGGCTTTCGTTTCATTTCGCCTGAAGGAAAACCCGCTCCACGGTTTCTATTTTGGTAACAGAACAAATGAAACAATGGCATACTTTGCTAGTTCTCGTGTCTGTGGCATGAACACGGCACGACATCGCCGAGCATTGCGCTAGCTGTGTTTGTTCCATCGAGATTAAAATCTCAGAAATTAAAAACTAACAAGTCTGCCTTGCAGCTGTCCACCGCCCCCACCCCAACCACCCCCCATTCCCAGTAAACCATAATCGGGGAGGGTTTTTTTCTTCCTCTCGCATTTACTAGCGAGTAAATTACAGCCGATAATAAATGGCCTAATGCAGCTCCTCCTCTCTGTACAGTCATGTTTTGCATGTTGGCCTGGCCTTCAGCCAGCATGGCATCTTCCCAATAGCAGTTCCACCGTGACCTGCCTGACACACTGTACTCCGAGTGTAAAACTGAATGAGTCCACGCCCTCTGTCACTGTTTACACCTGAAAACAGGTTGGCTGGAGCAGCTTTAACCCGACCTTCTGTTCCACGAATGCTGTGACCGCCATATGCGACGCTACATGTACGTGCTTCCGCGAGGACCTGCTGTTCCAAACGCTATCTAGAATAGATTTTGGATTTGTTTGTTTTTTTTTTTTTTTTAATGCAAACCTATCATTTATTTAGTTAATGAATAGTAATGATTATTCATCAGAATTATTTAGTCTGTTTAGAAACAGTGTTTATTAATCTTATGTCAGAAACAGTGTTAATTCAGTACAGAATTTCACGCCATCAATAAACAACCTTTCTTTCACATTGTACAGTATAAGAATCCTTGAATTACATTGTTACATTGAGTGTATATTGCAAATGCTAAATATAAACCATGTTATGCTCCTAGGACATGCTGTTATCCAATCCTCTTATATCACAGCCAATTGACAATTATTACAGTTTTTGTTTATTAAATAAAACAAGTGATGATGTTCCTGTTCCTAACATCACTTACAATGTAACCGTTAGAGCGGTTTCTCTCTGTGGACATGAAAATACATCTTTTTCCCATGAAACCACAAAGTCTTCCATTCTTGGACTTTCTTTTGACCGTTACAAAGAGCGGACACTGGAGACTCCTTCCAAAATGCACTGTTAGTTTTGTCAAGGAACATTTTGATGATAAGTATTTGTTGACCTTCTATTTCATGACTAAATTATAACAGCAATGTAAATGAATAATATGTGATGATAAAAATAGCTGTGAAATCTGTCTGTTCGGCCGGACAACCTAGCTTACTTCTCAAGGGGATCTTCACAGCCAGCAGAAATATCCTTTAGCAGTATTTCTTATTTATAATATATTTCTGGTATATTACCCTCCCTGTTTGACATTCCTGATTGTAGTTGAGAAGCGAGGGAATCTGGCTCACTAGGTTTCCCCACTACTCCTGGATTCTTACAGGTTTATGGGTCAGGACACACACATGGTTTTGGTCTGAGCAACAAGACCAAGTAGTAACATCTTTATATGAAAATAATGGTCATCACTATCGCAGTGTCCAAATTCCGTCTTCACTCCGTGTCTAGGAAAAAATGCAGTAACGGAGTCGTGGCTATCTTCACATAATGTCTGCATAGCAACAACAAACTCAGACGAATCTCAAAAAGAAAACCCTTCCTGCACGATGCTGTAGCCCATCTTAAAACTGCAGAGGATGTTTCATAAAAAGTATCCTGAAACTGTCTGAGAAAATTAAAATTAAACTAAAGCATTGACTAGATTTAGATTAAAATGGAAACGGTTTCACTGACTAAATCTTGACTAAAACAAAACCAAATGACTGAAATGTAACTGCAATTTTCAGTAAGTGACTAAGACTGAAACTAAATTTAAAATCTTTGTCAAAATTTTGAGTAAACAACTAATCTACTTCGAGGAAACTTTATATCAACTATTAAATGTTTTTCATTATTAAATAATATTACAAATATTTGGGGTATAAATTGAATACGTTTATAATTTGAATCAAACCTGAAGAAGCCAGAAATGATCACAATTAAATTATATAGTGAATTTTGGAAGTGTGGAACCTGCAGGTTCATCTCGGACTATGATCTAGCGGTGTGACGAGGCAGAGCTTATTTGATATTTTCTCTCATGCAGAAATCAACTGAATATGTAATCATTGGCCAACATGGAGCCTGTGATCACGCATGCAGTGAGCACATAATTCCATGTGGTCTTGCATCAAAGGATCCACACAGGGTTTTTATGATGAATTATGTAACACAAGACTTAGTCAGAACCCCGTGTCATTTGATTTTAGATATAATATACAGATATATATTTTATTGTATAACGATGTGGCCTTCATTAAAGTTGAATGTGTTATAATTCTGTCTAGTTGATGTTTTCCGATGTGCAGCGTTTTACTTATTCGAAACTGTTTTTTATGAGCTCCTGGTGAAGTTGCCATACTAACTAAGCCCTGCTCTCTGATCTAACCATGTCTTTCTTCTTCAAGGATCAGTGTGTAGCTATTCCTCCAGTGTGTGTGTGTGTGTGTGTGTGTGTGCTCCCCCAGAGCGAACAGCACTAACTAAATCTGCCAGATCTGCACTCCGCCAAGCTTTTGCCGTCTGCTGCCTCCCATAACAGATTGTGCTCTCACTGTGTTAGAAGTTCACTTCCTTTCTGCCCAGGACCTTCAGGAATGGACCAGAACTAGCATGGCCTGTGCGCTTGATAAAAAGCTTGGCTTAATGTGTGAACAATAGCAAAACTGTGAGATTGTGGTTTTGTTTCCTTGCTTTCTCCTTTTGATGTATCTGATTGAATGGTGGGTGTTGTCTCTGGCAGTGTAAACTCTGATGTCACTTCAAGGAGGCCTTGAAAGATATTTTCTCTGTCTGTGTAGACATCAGAGGTTGACAAATGTCAGATGAGTCTCAGGGTGATTTCATCCTCACATCCTTTTAACATTTTTGTCATTCTGACCGCCTTGTTTACAAGGTTTGCTATGTAGCTTGTTAAAGCCCGTCTTGTGTAGGATGACTGTATTTATTGGTACTTATTTTACATGGCAGAAGGAGCGCTGTTTGGCTGGGAATGTTTATGAAGACATGGCTGTTCAAGCTATGAAGGCACGCTCTCAGGGTAGTGGTAACAGGCTTATCTTTCAGTGTGAGCCATGATTCAATCTTTTTGCCAATGTTTGCCTGACTATTTAGTGGAAGGTTATAGAAAGGGTAGAAGGGAGCAAAAAGTTAAGCAGTTATTTATTTTGGTCTGCATTAAACTTCTTGGATTGGAGGTCGCTTCACCTAGCCAAGATTTTATGAGCTGTGGTTAGCTTCTTGGTTAACAGTCGACTCCAGTGTTTCTCTTTTGGCAGTTTGATGCCTGATTAGCAATGGTTCGCAGAAGCTGAGATTGCGAATGTTTCAGCTGCCTGAGTTAGGAGAGGATATCTCGGTGGGAAGGAGGTTAGGAGTTCACTGAAAAGTTTGCATTGATTTCTCTTGGCGTATCGGTGGGCCGTAGGTGGTGCAGTGGGCTATGAGTTTTAGCATGGCATCTCCACTAGCTAAGACCAACAATTGGCCAGTAAAGATGGAGAGCCCTGTCCAGTTGGGAGGCAGATGCTAATGTACGGAGTCTTGGGAAAAGAAGAGCCGGACATGTTTACAGCTCTTTCTACATCTGTGATTCATTACTTCAGGACATGTTGGAGGCAAGAGACACTTGTTTAACCCCCTCTGTCCCGAACGTAACTTACAATTCTGTATACGGACCAGGATCGAGCTGTTCCTCTCATCACCATGAATGTGGATGGCTCTTTTGTTGTATTGTTGTATGTTTGTACTTGGTGAATGTCGAGAGCTCTTCATTTCTCTTCTTAGATCAAAGTGTGGTTTACTGCAGGAACAGCACAGAGCTTAAACGTTTGTTGACCGATGATTTCATAGGCCATTTTTCAGATGCTATTTTTGCCAGAAACCTTTCTCACGTTTTGATAAATGGTGCATGAACCTTCCAAGTCTGGTTCGATAAGAATATTTATATAGTGAAAAATTGGAAGCCTTTCAATGCAACAGAAATGTCCATTTCGGTCAACTGCTCGTTCAATGATGTCTAGTTTTCTTTTGTAATCGAGGACTGAGCTCTCCTGAGGGAAATGCAGTTTCTCTGAAGTGTTGGTCGAATGGTTTTGGCTTGGTTCTGAAGACTGGGCAGGGTCTATATTGGTGTCCCAGTGGAACCCAGCTGGACCAGGTCAAATCTTAGGGTCAGAGCTGTTCTCCAGGTCCCACGCTCCCTCCAGCCTTTCACTGTTTTGTCAGTCAGGCCTCTCATGGGAGGGCACCCTCAAAACAGCAACCTATCTCAGAGACATGTAGTGGACTTGTGATCCAACAGCAATATGCACTCATTCAACAATCTGTCTAGTGCCTTGGTGGCGCTAATGTTTTCTTGATAGCTGTCAAGCATCTGCCTTTTATATTAGGTCTTAAATGACACTAAAAAAACACAAGTGGCCCACAGTGTATATAAATTGCTCTCTAGTGGGTCAGACCTTTTAAAGTGGTCACAGTCATTTACTCCCAAGAATTTGTATTTGTCTGGTTATGCGTTTGTTCTGCATCTATATTGAGTGTGCCATCATTTAACGTGCGCGCCATGATATTTGTAAAGCTGGGAGATGAGGTCTCGGTGCTCCATATGGCCCATCCTACTAAGCACCGTTTGTATTACAGCGAGTAGATGGCTTTTACTGAGACCTTTTTTTTGGGGTGTGTGTGTCATGTAAAATATGTATAGGTATTTTCTGCAGAGCAGAAATTTAAGACCTTTTAACCCTCTCACATTTATTTTGTTGGGGGAAAAAAAGGCATAAACCTCGTTCCTTAATCATGTTCGAACGCAACATAGATGATGTATACAAATCAAGGGCTATATCCAAATCACAGCTGTTGCTTTGGCATCTGGCTTCATAACATACAGCATCTGGTGTAGAGACCATGCCCTCCCTGCATACTTCATTTGCTGTCAAGCATACCGATTTGATTTGTAGTGGTCCGATATATATTGGCACATTAGAGGTATTACTGTAGAGCAGGTTTTGCGTCGATTTGCGTTATAGATCAGCTCTTATAGATTGCCTTTGGTTTTCAAGACATGTACCTCATGTTTATTGATTGTATGTTTTATTCATCCCATTAAGTGCTGTGGATATTGCAACTCTTTTGTTTGTTCTCTGATCTGTTCCCAGACGTGGCTGTCCCTGTAGTATAATTGAAGCAGTAAATCAGCAAAGTGTGCCTGGGATGAGTTAACACTAGGGACTGGGCTGCGATTTGTGTAGCTCTGTTTGTGTGTGCCTGCAGGCCTGCCGAGGCTCCTGTTGACTGCAGAGTGCCACATTAGTCTGCCACTCTCTCTTCCTCCACAGCTTCCCTCTCCAGCCTTCTCCCTGTCCTGTTGCTTGTTTCCCTCTACTAACTCCTTGAGCCATGAGCTCCAGGCTCTGTGTGTGTGGTGGTCAGTAACGCATGATTGTTTCCTTTTCCAAAGGGAACAGCAGCCGTGGACCGAAGACAAACGGCCTGGGTTTAGATTAATATCACAGCTCAACAGGTGACCTTTGACCTTCGAACTCCTATTTCACAGATCAGCTCCTCTGGATTTCTCTCTCTCATTTTCCATTTCCCACTTTCTGTTCCTCACACCTACTCCTTTTATTTCATTGTCTTTTAATGATGCTTCATGATTATGTCTCCCAGCACAAGGTTAAGGTGATTGCAACCAAATCACTAATTATGGTCTCTCTCTTCTTTTCTGCTTCAATCATATTTGGCTCTGTCAAGAATAACAAATGAAAGTGGCAGACACTTCTGTAATATCTAACCTGAAATTAGGGATTCCACATCTCTGCTAATCTGTCATTTCTTTTAAATACACTGGACCTGAATCTTTCCACTGGAAATTAAAGCATGAACTTGGAAGTATATGTAATGATGAATTTAGGCTCTCAGCTCCTTTGTTTCTTTTAATTTGTATTCCTTAATAAAAATGGTGGCTCTGATGTAACAAACATTTCATATTTATTGGGTAGATGAGCTAAGAAGTCGGCTTTTGCTCACAATAAATTCGGTGTCATTTGCTAAGAGATCTGTGTAGCCTGTTAAACCTGTTACTCGGCTCAGTTTGGAAGAAATCACTCGCGTATTGTAAGGTAATATTTCAAAATTGGTATAATTAGAGTGTTTTATTAATCCGCCATATTAGATTGTGGTATATATGTTCCTGTATTTGGATCTAAATATGAATTGGGATTTGAGTCCCGTCTTGGTGTGACCTATCAGAACAAACTTTTCTAGCCTGTTGCCATGCCTTCTTTTCAGTCCCATTGGGCAAACACTTAAAGCATTAGCCCTCTGTCAGATGCGTTCACCTTTCATGTGTAATGATTAATGTTTGAGTGTGTGCTTGGCGAAGAGAGCCAGAAAAGCACCGGAGCTTTCTGAAGAGCCCTTGAGGGAGATCTCGTGTGTAACTGGTTAAAGAGGGCAGTTAGGAGAAGGGAGGGGTAATTGTGTGTCTTACTTGCATATGAAGGCTCACAGGCCTGAGACTCACTTAAGCCTATTACTCTATATGCTTCTAGACCGAGCATGGCATTAACCAAGGCCCTTTTCCCCCCATCTTTCCTGCACTCTCTCTCCTCCTAACCCACAGAACAAACTCCGATTCAGCTCTGCATACAAGTGCGATGAACCCGAACCCGCAGGATCCATTCTGCGTGAACCAGCAGATGGGCAGAGGGCCACCCCAACGCAACGGTGAGCGTCTCTCTCTTCACATTTCACTGTATTATAATCATTGTGTTTATATAGGTCTGTTCAATAACCCAAAAGTACTTAAAATGAGAGAAAACATTGCACATAGCACACATCCATAAACAAAGCAGCGTTCGTGTGGGTGGCATACAGGCCAGGATCGGGCGCTCTGTGTGTGGGCGGTGACCATTAATATAACCTTTCTGGATTATTACAAACACATGTCTGAATGAGAGAGGTGCTAGCATTCCTTTCTGGTGGATGGTAGACTCTCATTCATTACTCTCTGTTATGTTAGCTGTAGATTGCACAGTGCTGGAATCCTCTGTCTGTGTCAAGCTGATTCCGGTTATTTGGTGTTTGTCGAGTAAGCTATGGTTTACTTATTAACAGAAAACACCGTTTGTTTGTAGTTTATGCGCTGTAGCACGGATATCCCCCATGTGTGCCATCCGTGCAGACATGGTCCTCTGGGAAGTGCTTTGTCTCTGTGTTCAGCCTGTTTATTTTTCTTCAAAACGACAGTACTCCTGGGAGTCATACGCACCGCACGTTTTTTGTTTTCTCTGCTCTTCCACACCGGATTCAACTCCTCGGGTAATTATCAAGCCTCTAATTGGATATAATAGCAAAATAAAAAAAACTAAACACAACATGCAGTGCATGAGGTACTCGGCACCGGGATTGGAAACAACCGTATTGCGTTATTATAGCGCTGCCTAATAACAGCTAAAATAACATTTCACTTCATCATTTCAACATAATCGAGGCTGATCCTTAATGATGTTAATAGAATTTTATTTTTTTAAAGTTATATATAAACATAGACCGTATATAAGTAAATAAGTCAGTCACCATGTTCTGGCACAAACGGTGAAACACATTAAGCTTGTGTTTAAATACACTCATTTCCATTATTATTTTTAGCTTACCCTCAGATTCAGCCTACAGAAGTCATGTCATACAAAAAATGATGTGTTTTGTGCACTTTTCTGGCCACAAGGTCTGGAATCGTGAATGCTGCAGTCTGATTGGCTCTCTGCACTTCCATGCGACAGGAGGAATAAAAACTTCAACACTGTGACACAATGAGCTTTTTGGAGCAATAAATTGTCACTGGATTTGAAAAAAGTTCACAGAATCAATCAATCTTTAAAAGCTATTAATGCATCTTTTTAAACAGCTAGTGGTGGAAAATGGATGGTTGAGTGTGTAACTGTGGTCAATGGCTAGGACCGGCAGGCTGGGTTTCTTCCGGAACTTGTGGAGTATTTCCGTATGCTCATCCATACACCATGGGGCAACAATCCTGGGTGTGGAGTTTGTTGAATGGGCTGCAGTGTCCTCCAAAACAGTGACTGTTACAGGAAAACATACAGTTCTAGTCATGCACCAAGGTATCCTGGCCCCAAGCCTCTCTGATCGACTTCCATAGGTGTTCAAAATTAGCTGAACCTCCTCCTTGCAAACGTGCCATTCCCTGAGCACAGGCTCCCTGTGAGGCGGCACATCTGCTGTCTTATTGCAACAACCTGGCAGGTGGGCAGCTCTTAGTGACAGAAGGTCTGCATCTACCCACTTCCGGAGCTTTTTTTCCCAAGCTCCTCTTGTAAGCATGTTTGCCCAGCAACTTTCCCCAAGGAAAGAGTATGTAATTGTTTGTTTTTGCTGTCGGTCAGATGGCTTCTTTCTGTGAACGTAGGCATGTTGGCCATGTTTCTTGCCCATATTTAATGACAAAAATGCAAGGCTGTCACAAACCTGTTGGGCTTTCTTTCACTGTTCTACTTAGTGTTGTTTTAGCGTTCTCTTTAGTAGTTTCTCTTACATTGTCCATCTGGATGTAGACCTGTGCCTGGTGATGGTTGACGGAGTTACCACGGTAACCACCTCCAGTGATGGTTTAAAAAAAGAAAACCTCATTGTTGTTTTGCTCATTTATTTTGTGCTTATAAGCATAAATGGAACAAATTGAAGGTCTAAACATGTTCGGTGTGGTCATATCCTGCATTCTACATTTATTATGCCAAGCATTGATCAAATGAATCTAGTAGGACAATATCATACGTATGTCATGCATAATGCATCCTATGGCATGTATTTGTTTTCTACCTTTGATAGCAAATTGTTTATTGTTATTCTTATGTGTAACATAAAATAAAAGGTAAAAGCAAAGAAAAAAAAAAGAATGGTCTTGATCCAAACCACCATTACACCCCCCCTGTGTCTGTTTAGAGTCTGTGACTTTATACATTTTATTGTTAACCAAAATGTGGATTATTCACTTCTGCTGTCTTTAAAAGCTCACACTCACGGCATCCGTATCACACAGGTGGTAAAAGTCAACTTCAAGGCACAGAGAGGAATCACTTTGTTTCACTGTGCCTCGCTTACACACACACACACACACACACACACACACACATACACACACGGAGTATCACATTTTTTGGTTGCATGGTTGCAGCGTGACTGTGCATTGCCACATTATTGTCACACGAATCCAGTAAATCTGTCGTTGGCCATTTTGTTTAGTGTGATTATTTTTATGGTGATATTGTATTGTAAGAAGAGCAGACTACTATAAGCAAGGAAGTGTAGTTCTCTGTTGTGTCATGGATTCTGTGCTTTTTTTATTTACTGACAGTTAAAAAGTTGCGATATGTAAACGTCATCAGTCTGGGTGCTCCGTGCCAATCGCCTTAGGTAAAACTATAGCTCGGCAGGTGCAGTTAAAAGCAATGACTGCCACAGAGCCACTGTTGTGCCCTTGTGTAAGACCTTTAACACTCAATTGCGTGCTTGGATTAAAAATTGCTTTGGCCCAAAACGTCTGCCAAGTGAATAAATGCAAATCAGTTGTGAGCTTGAAACAAATTCTGGAATGGCCGTGCATGTGCTTCCCTGTGTGACTTGCAGGCAGAGAGTTTATGTAGCTTGGGCATCGTGTGAATATTGTTTAGTCAACATGTTTAAGCAGGATGTAGGGGGAAGTATCCAGGGCAGATATGATGGTGAAACAGCCTGCAACTCAGAGCGTTTGTCTCCTGCCTTTGAGGCGTGCTGGCTGATGAGCGAGGTATACTTACAGAGCTGACTGACAGTTGGGATTAAATACATTTTCGGCATAGAGACGCCGTACTCAGCAGTGCAGGCGTAGTGTTGGAGAGAGTTCGGTAAAGCCAACTGATTATTATTTATTTTTTTTTCCCACGACCTGTAGAAACCGGCTTTTTCAACCAGTTTAACATAAGAGTTGAACTAAAGGTATTTTGAAACAAAAGTAGATCCTCCATAGAAACAGGATGAAACTATTCCATTTATATGAGCTCCTCTAGAGCAGTATTCATTATGTTCTCTAGTTTCACCAAATGAAGCTAGGCAGTTGAGCATCCTGTAAATATAACTATGTTTACTTAGGGCTTAGGCTTGGGACATAGGTTTGTATATTTGATCTTGGATAAGCCTTTGATCCACAGTGTCGAGGAATTAGTTTGCATTTTGTTGCAAGAACAACTCGCGTATTGCAAGTGAAAATGGTGAAAATGTAAATAGTTTTCATTGATCCTAGTCCTAGGCTGAGCGTTTTACATTCTGTTTGTTAGAATAGTGTACTGTAGGGGAAAATCAGGTGCATTTTTTTTATTTTCTTGCTCCCATTATATGTGTTGATTGGGATGCTGGAGCTGTGGAGCAGAGCAGAGAGTCCTGGCTTGAGGCCCGAGGTGATCCTGCACTTAGCCAGCATTGGCCCAGTGTACCCAGGGGAAGGAGAAAGAAGGCCTGTTCTCGAATGATCTCTGCTGCATGCTAAACAATGCCTCTCCTTTGATTCTCACAGTGCCTGTAGTCATTGAGCCCGCCTCCCCCTTCTTAGAACAGCTCCTCTTATAATTGTCTTGAAGAGACACAGCATTGTGTCTTATTCTCCACAATCCAGGCTGCAGCAGAAGGCCTCAGCGAGGGCCTGAACTCTGTAACGGGTGGAGCAAGTGTGCACTCCAAGTGACTCAGTTTGTCTGAATCAAATATTTGCGCTTTGTGGAGTGAGGGCCATCCCAGTGGGATTAACATCCACCAATGCAGCTTTAAGCTCTAAAGCCATCTTTTACAGAAATATAAATACACCTATTGGTTACCAGCTGGTTTTTTTAAGATGTGTTAGTTTTAGGATGGGGTAAATGGAAAAACAAACTGTTTAACCGTGATTATGAATGTTTCATGATGTGCTCTGTGCCTTCACAGCCGACAGCTAGACAACTAAAACCTAAATCTTTTATAAAATTAGTGTTCTCTCCTTCATAAAAAAAATCCATGTGGAAAAGCCTTTTATTTGTGTAACGATGTAGAATCAGTATGTCGGTGCTTGTTATTCATTCATGCATGCTGTTGTCAGTGTTCTATGCAGTGCCATAAACCGTGTAGCATTTTTAGCACTGCTGGATACATGTGCTAAATGACTTTATTGCATGAAGTAAGATATTGCTCTGCATTGTAAAAGATCTCTCTTGTATTTTCTTCTGTGCTGTGTTGGTGTTGTAATGCAGCCAGCGTGAACGAAGCGGAAGTGGATGGCACTGGAGATGGTAAGTGTGTGCGTGTGTGCGTGTGTGTGTGTGTGTGTGTGTGTGTGTGTGTGTGTGTGTGTGTGTGTGTGTGTGTGTGTG
>JAQQZR010000023.1:9974430-9997128 GCA_030068235.1 Notoglanidium macrostoma | reverse complement strand
TATATGAGAGCGAGAGATAGATATATATATAGAGATAGATAGATAGATATCTCGCCCTGTTTGTGTTCAGGAGAAACAGACTGTAGGATGGCTAAGGAATATGCTAGTAAGAAAAGCACCTTTGTCCTTGTTTCATGATGAACAGCTTCTCGTGTGATGGTTTTAATGTAAAGACGCAGCATAGATACTTGAATGTACAGAACTTTCACAGCACTTAATGTCTTTCAGGCTGTTCTTTATTATGGCAGGGATACTACAGAGCGAGACATTCCTTCCTTTCAGTAATGCAGTAATTTATCCTTTCTCAGTGGCTGAATACATGTTGCTTTTATTACATTGTTTATGAACTGAAATATGGGTAATAATTGAATCAATCGAGGAGGAAATTCTTTTATGGCTTTTCTATAACAACTGGTCAAATCGGTTCCGTCCTCTGCTTTGAAGTTCCAGCTGTGGTCTGCTTGCGCAGAAATTCAGTTCATTTCAAAAGCTGATGTACAGAGTTTGTCTCATCTTTTTGTCCAGAGTAAAAAAATGCTGTGTGGCCGCTTCAGAGAGTGCGTGCCGTCATCTGAATGTGGAGAAATGCCTGAGCAGGTCTGTTATTACTCCTGTGATACAGTCCCTCTGATAATGGATTAAAAAACACTGGTAATAACATGGTACACAGCCAGAGGATGGGCATGATAAGAGCACACTATTTACACTCGCCAGCTCTGGTATTCACTTAAACTGTTAGGAGGCAGACCACATGGATAACCTTGTTTTCTCTTTTCATAAGACATATAATCTCCAGTTTCACTTAAATGCTTTGAACTCTTATTACACCCTACTGTGTGTGCATTTATTAAAAGCAAAAGCCATACCAGATCAGGACAAATCGATCCGGTGACTCGACTGACAGGTGATGTGATCTAAATATGATTAACCATATTTGAAATGGTAATGATGTTACAAAAGTGCTGGCACGAAACATTGTTTTTGTCCTTTTTTTCCCCCCGAGACTCGGTGTGTTTCGGATGACAACCATTATCCTCTGTTGTGAGCCAGCGAGGGAGTTTACTGGAGGATTTGTTTCACTTCACGTCTCCCCACTGATGAAAGTAACCCTTCCCTTGAACTCTCCCGGGAACTTGGAGAGGTGCGTTTCATCAAACAAGTCCTTCTTTGGCTATGGGAGGTTTAGTGTGAGCTGTTAAATCTAGACGAAGAAAGCTGTTTGACAGCTCAGAGCTTGAGTCAGGCTCAGGGTTGTAAATCTCCAGCCTTACAGTAATCCTCTGGTCTTTAGCAAAAAAAAAAAATCCAAGAAAATTGTTAATTACCGCAAAAGTCTTTTTTTAGGCCTTCCTATCTCCAGAGAAAGGTACTGAGGCAGGTAAACCTTGTGAAAAATGAAGCTTGCTCACACTGAAATGAAACTCCGTGATGTGCAGAGGGGGAGAAATAGATTACTTGGGACACGATCCAACATTTCATGATATATAGGAGGGGTGGTGCTTAGTAGGGCTTAAATGGAGTTCAGGTTAGCAAGAGTCTTACTATAGGTTCATAATGTATAATTGCTGATTGTTATCTTGTCATTCTTTGAGGAATGGTGTCATTAGACATGCTGTAGACAAGCTGTGGTGTCTGTAAATTACTCAGTTCAAGCAATTAGTCGGTGCAATTAAGTCATTTTAAGCAAAAGGCTGCAGAGGAAGACAAAAACATTGTGTATTGTTTGGTATATCAGTGCAGTATAGGAAGGATATGAAGTTCAAGTTATTGTTCTGTGTATTTTACTGTGTATTCCTCTTCTTTTAGCAACGCTACTCATGAACTCCAGACCTTTTGGGCAGTGTGCCGCAGGGGTTTAGCACTGAGCTAATGACTTTAGACTCTAATTAGAGTTTTTCGTGAACTTCTCATGCCCTATTAACATTGTCGTACGTTACAGCATCGATCTCAGACCTCTTGTTTTCACTTTCATGTCCTCTCAACTCACATTCCTATTAATTACAGCCAGCTCTACACTTACCTTTTGTTTTTTGACCATGTTTTGCTTTGTTTTTTAACCACACCCTTTGTCTTCCTAAACTTTCTTCTGCACCATCTTAATTTTCAGATTACACACATTCCAAGTCCCATCTTACTCTGATCTTTCTTAACACCTGAAACGTATTCTGTCTTTATGGAACCTTCACTGCATGTGTGTAGTACTGGTCATTTTCAAGCCTTAAATTACGTTCGCATCCAGACGTTGAAGGATCAATGATGCAAAGTAGTGGACAAAATCTGTAATGATGCATAACTTTAAAATCCTACTGTCTAATGCTGGTTTATAAAAGTGCTAGAGTAGTGAAGTATGTATTTAAATTTAAAATGCATAAACAGTAAAAATAAGTGCAGAGAAATGCAAAGATCTTAGATATTCCATGACGGGGCAGATCTGTAAACGTTCGCAGAAGGAATGGAGACACTGAGACATCTGGAGATGGGGTACTGCTAAATCCACTGTTAAGGGGTAAAGGCATTGAAGGGAAATGTGAAAGGTTTATATGTTTGTAGGGTGGACAAATCAGTAGCTCAGGCACCCAGCACAAGAAGATTAAGTGTCCTGCTATTGTTTTTTTTATTTTTCATGTTCCTAGTTGGCTGACAGGAGACTAGCAAGCACTGGTGTTTTTTCTACTCTTGTTCAACCATCCTACTAGCTATTAATTTTAGGAAAAGTTTGATTTGGTATATGTAAACAAAATGAGCTTCATTGTGGTGCAATACTTCCACTGAGAATCAAATGCATTACGTACATTGAGAATCAGATGATCTAGTCATGGCTCATGTGAGCAGAACACAGGAGCTTTCACTTGCTTGGTGGGCTAGCTTATGGACTTTCATTGTATTGTGAAGTTCTCTATGGTAGTCAGGACTGAGCAGGATCTAATGCAGCAGAATTTATGTTCCTTGTGACCTTGACTATGCGTGTCATCACTCACGTCATTGCTCCAGATATCGCGCCTGGTTTTCAAGGTCACTGCAGTCTGGGGTCTCCGCCGATGAATGTCATTTCCTTCTTCAGAAGTCTGAGTGTAACGTACACTTTTCCTGCTTTACATGCACTGTCCCGATGTGCTGCAGACTTTATTCGTTCTTAGAAACACCGGGGCAAAAGATTCCCACTGAGAAGAAGAGGGTGCATGTACTGTACGTGTCCATGTGTTATTTTCTGGTATGAGAGTAGCAGCTTCTTTAAGACGTGGCTGTTTTGCACCCTTTTTCTTCTACTGCTTTGACTCAGAATACAGTATGAGTAATGCTAAGAGGCTACATCAATGACTCTGACATGCATTGTTAGAAAAAAGGTATCCTTGAATAGTTAAGGGAAAAAAAATAAAACAGAGGCTCTGTTCTGGTGTGGAGTAATTGACAATAATGTTTTTTCTCCTCTTGTCCTCTTAGAATGAAGCATTACTGCAAATCAGTACAAGGTTTTTCTGACTGATCACCTTTATCCTATGAGGAAACATTTCTGTCCTGATGGGTGGGGTCTCTTCCAGGATGAGCCTGCCCCTGTCTACAGGACACGTGTGTGAAAATGTCACATGCTACAACCTGCACAATCACATGCTATGGCCTGCACAGTCACCAGATCTCAACCCAGTTAAGCACCTGTGGGAGATTTTGATTTCGTGTGATAGACAGCACTCTCCACCAGCATCCATCCATCCATCCATACATCCATTATCTATACCGATCATGCGTTAGGGTCACGGGGAGGCTGGAGCCAATCCCAGCTGACATTGGCAAGAGGCGGTGTACACCCTGGGCAGATTGCCAATCTAACACAGGGCTCACCACCGTCATGAAAACACCAATTAAGGGAATATATTTTGGAAGAATGGTGTTCAATGCTTCAGAACAGCTCCTAGGACAACGAAGGAACCGTCACAGTGCATTAAAGCTCTTCTCATGGCTTGTGGTGGCCCAACAACTTAATAAGACACGTTTTATTTCTTTTAATTTGTCACAAAACTGCCTTAAACATGAAAATACTGTTGTGTAATTCTACATACAGCACGATGACAGAACACAGTCCAAGAGCTTTTTAGGGTGCTAGAATTACATTTTTGTAATTTAGGAGCTTCCATTTTTAACTTTGAGTTTAGGCTGTCGTAATTTTCAAGGCTTTTGTTTCGTTCTTTTTTTCCCCCCATACGTGATGATATTTTTGAATATATTTGATGCATCACACAGAGGGGATATTATGGGCTCACCAATGTGACATATGGGCTTGTGTTATAGATTAAACCTACCTGCCTGCTACCTGCTGCTGTGCTAGCGCATACACACACATACACGTGGCAAACACACTCCTGATGGTGAACTACTACTTTTTTTTTCATTTCAGTTCAGATTGTTTTATTCCTCTTGCAACACTGCAGTTTGCCACATTATTACAATTTTACAACATTATCCTTTTGAGTTGTCATTTACATTTTTAAAGTTTTAAAAAGTTGTTCCCTCACCATCCTGTTTTTATGCCTTCGTTACCTAGTGTCCATGCATCTGTCCTTCCGTGTGTTTAACTGAGATTCTTGTTAGTGTGATCTCTCAAGAACGAGGAGTTGAATGTTCGTAGAATTTATATAGAATTCACTTGGTAACCAGAAGATGAACTAGAGACACTGGAGACCAAGATCAAGGCAGGGTGAGACCGAATCAAGACCAAGACCAAGACCAAGACCAGTGCGATCGAGTCCCACACAGCATGACACACTTATGAGAAAATGTGGAACATGCAAACCACTTTTTAAATTGATCTGAAAGATCCACATTCCAGTAAAAACACCCACGTACTAACGACACTCAGAGCTCAAAACATCTTAATCATCTTTATTCAACACTCATAATTGGTTGCATTTGAAGCAGGAAATTTTACATCCGATCACAATAAACAAATAAATCAAACAATGCACAGGCAGTTTAATGATGTCCTTGACCAGTCTTGAAATAAAATTCTGAGTCCTCAATGTCAAGTCAATGTCAATCTCAAAGTCAATAAGTAAAAATGTGGTCGACTCAGAGACGAGACCGAAACCTTCAAAAAGTGGTCTCTAGACCAAGACCAATCTCATGTACTACAACGCTACTGGAGATTCCTCCCAAAAATGGCAAATAAACATCTCCTCACAGAAAACTTCATCATATTCATGATCATATTCATTTCATATATGGCATAAGATTAGAATATGATTCATTCATACTACATGTGGAGTTTATATATATATATTTTTGCCTGTTTTCTTACAAGTGTCCAATAATGAGAATCTCCTGAAAATTTGTTTGTGTTTGTGAAATCGTGTTTAATTAATTACATGAGTAAATTAAATACAAAAGCATGAACAAATGCACTTAATGCAAGGAAATCTGCCTCTACTTGTGTAAAGAAATGTTTGGAAATGAAACCTAAAGGTCCACTATGTAGAATTCAATCATCTGAATACCCCTCCGTTACCCCTCCCTTTCCAAGCGTCTATTAGAACGTACAGTGGCTGTCAGGTGCCCGTAGTGTACTTCCAAGTACTTCCATTCACACTCCCTTGCTTTTCCTCATGCTAAATAATGAGTATGATCCTCCGTTTTCCCAAATTTGATTTCTCAAACGTTTCTCAAAAGTTATCCAGCACCAGCAAAAACCGATTCCTCTTCTTTCTTCTTCTTCAAGTTTCTTTCGGTGCTTCTTTACAGATTCTGCTACTTGTAAAAACACAAAATGTGGTAGGCACTCTCTAGAGGTTTGTCCATTCTGGGCTACTGTAGCAGCGCAACACGGACGCTCCATAGAGGTGCTCTATCTAAGTTTATAAAAAGACCACGATTCATAGTTACAAGTAATTATACACTTAATGAAAACATACTTATGAATATTATATTCCAGGCCTCCTTAAAGATCCCTAAAATCCTACATAGTGCACCTTTAAATGCATTGTCTAATATTAGTGTGTATTTCCCACAGACGTCTGCTTGGAAAGCTGTGATTAACTGAAACAAGCAGTTACCATGTGGCATCTTCTTCCACTTGACATTCACTTCTGTTAGTGGTTTGTGGCAAATTATGCACATTTCACTATGTGTCTTTTGGAAAGTCTATTTAATCCCCTCTTATGTTACCCAGAAATGTTTTCTATTCCCTCTGCCACCTTTGATGACCTCAGAGCTCTGTAAGGAGCAGCATTCCTGAGTGTTTTCCTGGACTTGTTTTTCATCAGTTATCCCAAATTGAGTTAAAATCCTTCAGCTTTATCTCATTACCACAAAAACACTTGCCTCCTACACTGACTAACACAGTTGCTGAGGTCCACTGTACATACACAGTAGATACACCGGGATATTCTGATGTTGAGTAAATGTGCTGAGCATTTTTGCGACGATCTCTAACCACTGTGCCACAGGAGTACACAGCCCAGTGCTCAACACACCCCAGGATACCCACTGGTTTATTTTGATATCACTAACCCTCATCCAAGACAGGCTTGGTGATGTTTATTTGACATCTATAAAGGAGACAAGGCATAGTTGAATTATTGTTGGCCCAGACCAAGGGTAGGTGATGTCTGTACAACAGTTTGCAAAGGAAACGTTTTGTTTTTGCAGCATTTCAAGTGCATCTCAAATACCATATGCAGGACAAATGGCACAAGCTCTTCGTTTCTTCATAATGTGAAATGTTTTGTACCCTTACAACACATTTACTTGGCGTTCTGCCTTGATGTTTGTGCATATTTTGACACAAAGGCAGAGGGAAAACATCTGTTACCCAGTGGGCTTTCACACTGTGAGTTTTCTCAGCTACCACGCAGCTGTTAGCGGAGTTTAACCTTTAGCTGACGATGCCTAGAGATGAAGTTCCCATTCATGCAGCGTTTACTAACTAATGTGTCTTTAATAATAGCAAGTCTTTAGCAGGTCATTGCATTTGAAACATTTCATTAAAACTTAACTACATGCAAGTGGAGGCTACTTACACCTATACAGATGTATCAGCTGTTATTTCTGAAAGATACCACATCTGGCACCTGACACGACGTAGGGCAGTTGCACAGGAGTACTGCTCTACCATCTCTCTGAAAATATGTTGAGATGGAGAGCACATATGAACGTGAAATCCTTACACTTTTTCTCTCTTTATGAAGTTAAAAACCCAGCTTGTCATGAAAACAAGAAACCGGAAAGCACAAAGTTCACTGTCCTGAAGACTCTTCTGTGGCTGTACACTTAAAGGGACAGCTTTATTTATATTTAATGAACATTTCCTTGCATTTCCTTCATGAAATTAATGATTGTTTTTCTTTGTTAAGCAAAATCCTTTTTTATTATTAATTTGCACTGACGTCCCTGCTAGCTATAGAAAATTAATCAACATTTTCTGACCAATCAGAAACAAGAATTCAATACTTATGGTATAATTATAGTTAATACATTTTAAGTTAAATGTACAGAAACAACTGACTTAACATATAGCCAAACAAAAGAAGAAGAAAAAATATGTCTTTTTGTCAAGATTTGTAAGATATACCTAAAAGGTCTAAATAATAACTTCGAATCAGCCAATCATGCAGCAGCAGCGCAGTGCATAAAACCAGGCAGATATACGTCAAGAGCTTTGTTCGTGTTCACATCAAACATCAGAATGGGTGACTTTGACTGTGGCATGATTGTTGGCATGACAGGCTGGTATGAGTATTTCAGACGTTGCTGGTCTCCTGAGATTTTCAAATAAAACAGTCTGTAGAGTTTACAAAGATGTTGCAAAAAACAAATGTCCAGTAAGTGGCAGGTCTGTGGGCAGAAACACTTTGCTGATGAGAGAATTCAAAGGAGAATGGCCAGACTGGTTTGAGCTGACAGGAACACTAGGGTAACTGAAATATCCACTCTATTCAACCGTGGTGAGCAGAAATGCATCTCAGAACACTCTATTGTCAGCCTAAATCTGAAGTTACACTGATGCTACAGGCTCACCGAAACAGGACAAAAAAAGAGTCCACTTGGAAAAAGACCAAGTGTTATTTTCTTCAACTGTCCAATTTCGGTGAGCCTATACCCGCTCTAAATATACACTTGATTATGGTACTTACTCTCCCACCTGAGTATAGTATAATACATTTTATTATATGTACACTATATGGCCAAAACATCGTGGACACCTGACCATCTCACTCATGTGTGGTTCTTCCCTAAATTGATGCCACAAAGTTGCAAACACCCAATTGTATAGAATATCTTTGTATGCTGTAACAATTTTCCTTCCCTGAAATTAAGTAGCCCGAATCTGTTCCAGCATGACAATGCCCCTGTGAACAATGCGCGGTCCATGAAGACACGCTTTCCCAAGGTTCGCATGGAAAAGCATGAGTCATCTGCATACAGCTCTGACATCAACCCCCAATGATCACCTTTGGGATGAACTGGTATGCTGACTGGGTGCCAGGGCTCCTCATCCAGCATCAGTGTCTGACCTCACTAATGCTCTTGTTGCTGAATGAGCACAAATCCCTAGAGCCATGCTCCACAATCTAGTGGAAAATCTTCCCAGAAACGTGGAGGTTATTATAAAAGCAAAAGGGGAACGAAATCTGGAGTGGGATGTTCAAAAAGCACACTGAGGTGTGACTGGTCAGGTGTCCACAAACTTTTGGCCATATAGTGTGTAGTTAGAAGCTCACAGATGGTCTTTAGTGGTTACAGATTGCAAAGATTATCTCAATTCAAGTATAACCAAACAGATTGTTATGACTGCAGAGTTCAGTTACTCATGTCGAAGGATATATGTACTTGGAGCTGCTATGGCCTTTGACTAATCAATCCTGCATGTACTTTATTTTAGCGTGGATGTTTGTCTACAAGACTAAACAGCTGATGTTAACCAGCATGAGGTCAGGCACAGAGGAATGTTCATGAAGTGGACAGTGTGTACCATGCTGCATCGGTTTATAGGAGCATCGGTTTACAATCCCTTACTGTTCACTTCCGCAGTTTATAAACTCGCAGATGTTTGTGATTGGTGAGTGTGGCTGCTGTTGAGGTGATTCATGCCTGTTTAGGTATATTTGTGAAGACTTTTAGCCCCCGCACTTAACTGAATAAAACTAGGCATTTTTCATACGCTGTTGGTCTTGCTCCAGAGTCGTGTCATTATTAGAAATGTAGGATGGGTGGGAGTTATGACATGTGCTATCTGCTCTTCCTGCTCACAGATAATGTATTTTGAACAGCATATCAGAGTGAGCTTGCTGATATGGTGTCGAGTTTTGTTATCCATGTCCTCTTTGCCTGCAGCATGCCTATCGTAAAAGCAAGAGAGGGATGGAATGTGACTCTCTGCACATCCTGATTTTTTTTTCCCGTAGTTTGGGACCCTGTAACTGTAAACTGTAAACACACTGTAATGAAAGACCATAAAAAGCACATTCATTTAAGACAAAAAGTCTGTGTAACCTATGGTTGTACTTCTATTTACATTTTATCTGCAAAATAACAGTACTCCAAAATGTTAAAAAATGAAAAATGGGTTCATCCTGTAAGACATAAAGAATCTAAAACATAAGAGACTTTTTTGCTTTGACCCTTATTTTTACTTGAAATCTGAGAGAGTTATAACAGATATGTCAATAAGAATGGCGTGAATGTCATAATTGTAGAACCAAAAGCTGCACAGAGGATATGAATGCTTGGTACAGTTATAAAATGTTATTAGAGAATGTATCTCACCTTCAGAAAGGGTGAGAGCATTTTGTTTTTTTTTTTTCCAACCATTAATCAATAAATGTCTTGTTGCTATAAATTCTCAATTCCTCAACTCTTTCTATCAGTCCCCAGAAACATATATACTCTTTCCACTATTAATGTGACCTGGTCTTAAATAATGCATTGTACAATTACAGCCTAGGCAATGGCATCCCCAAATAACACACACAGACCAGCTATGACATGAATGTTTATGTGAAAAGGCGTCAGGATTACGAGATGAAACATGGGCTCCATGCTCAAGTTCAAACAGCCAGCTCCTGCGAGAAGCATGGCGAGAGATGGCGAGAGATGTTGGCATGTTATTGGAAGGATTCTGTTCCTGGACTCGCAAGGTGAGGACAGCTGTCGATGTCTGAGTCTGGAGGATTAGCACTGCAGACATGCAGGTTCTCTCTACATTTTTTTCTTGAGAGTTCTGTCTAGAAAAACTGATAGTCCGTCTTAGAATGACCTGGGTTTTGGAGCTTGAGAAGATCTTGTTTGTCAAGTGTCAAATCTAGTTTAGTGTCAAAAAGAATTATGAGTGACACTTGGGTGGATGCAAGTTTTTCAGTTTATTGCCAATGTACCCTTAAAGGAATCATCATCATTTTCAAGACAACCAGTGACTGGTTCTCTGGATTGCTCCTGACCTCAAAAACGGCATTCACACTTCAGCAAATGTACCAAAATCTGGGTTCACACCCCCAAGAGTCTGGGAAATACAAACACAAATGTGAAAACCATCTATAATTAAAGTTCTGATTAAGAGACATAAGAGAAAGTGTCTTCAGAGTTCATCTAATACTGGTCTAATGGTGTAAAATGTATTACTGTAACTTTTGATACCATTGATTCATAAAAGCATTGTACAAAATATTTTTACATTAACATTTGTTGATGGAATTCAACAACTGCCTTTAGACTTTCACTGTAAACAGGTTTCCTATTCTTTTCTCACTACAGGAAAACATTAAAAGTTTAATCTGTGTTAATAACATGCAGTCCAGGTGGAGATTAGGTTGTAAAAGGCTGGAGTATCCCTTTACCATCTTCATTGCTCCAAATTTAATGCACGAAAATCCGGTTCTTAAATGCATGTAAAAAAAACTGATGCATTAAACCACACTCACCAAAACTGTATATCCTGTCTTTAAGTCCTGACTGGGATTTATCCAATATATTGTCAAGTAAAGAGTGTGTTGAGCCTCACCCACTGTCAGCTCCTCATTCCTCATGGCTTTGTAGCAGTAAACTAGCACCCTGCTTGTTTTTTAAAGCTCACAGCTAATGTCCGCAGTACTGCAATGACCTGAGACGTGATCCAAGGCATCTTAAGCAAAAGTACTTTCATTATATATTTCACAAACCATTACTGAATTTTAGATAAGGCCAGATAGAATCCGTATGCAGTTATACTCTTACTCATTGCGATAATATGCAACTGTTGTGTGAATTTGTGACTCATCTGCATGGGCTTCTGTTGATAAGAATCATATTAGTCTGAAGTGTGCTGATTGAGGTGTCTAATGTTATACACTTGCTACAGAAAATGTCTCTGCATGCTGGAACAGGTCAGCTGAGGCCCCGGGTGCTTCAGCAATCACTCTCTAGAGAAATGCTTCAAGCACTTAGCCTTGTTTTCGCAAAAAGGGCTTTCAGAGGATAGATGTGACAATAATGCTCGGGTGTGCAGCTGATGGTGAACTGAGGCTGAGATGTTCTATTTTAGGAATGGTTTCCATGGCTGGAGATCAGGCATGTCTGAGGATTTGCCAGAACAGCTGCCAAACACTGCACGGTGGCCGTCCATTGTTGTGGTGTTTATGGTCAGAAGTGAAATATATCAGCCAGGCGTGTTACTGATTTCTACAAATAGCAACTGACTATCTAGCAAAACACTTATTCATAACAGTGACACTCTCCTTTGTCCTTTGTGTGATTAACCTTTTTGGGAAGTGAAGAATGTTATCATGTTTGTCAGATTCAGTCTTTAGATCACTTCCAGCAAAAAAAACAAAAAACAAAAAAAAAACAGGGTTGAATTAACACACAGTTAGACAAACATAAAGTCAACTCAGTACTGGTGGTGTCGTTTTAATCGTGGGAATTTTGCTGCACATTTTCCATGTCACTGAATAACTCCTATAAATAAAATAATTAGTGGTTCTGATCATTTGATGAGCTACATTAAGTCTTCCTGTGGCATATTCTTGGTTAAAGCTAAAAGGTTTTGTTCATTCAGCAAGCTTCAGTAATACAAATTTGTGATTTTAATTCTGTCATATTATGAAATGAATATGAATAAATACAGCACACTTCATTTCTCTCCTTAAACGCTACAGTATTAATGGGGCGTGCATAGTGCTAGGGTTGCCAGCTTGGTATGTTTACCCCCAATTGGTCGTGATTAACCATGTGCTATAAAGGACTGACCAATTACTGGAAAAAACAGGATCTTAAAAAAATTAAAATTACTTGAAAATGTGCATGCTACCTAGTTTGACGTGACTGACAGTTCCCTGGATGATAGATAGATAGATAGATAGATAGATAGATAGATAGATAGATAGATAGATAGATAACATGCACGTTATCATTTTAAAATATACCAATAAGTTTACTAGAATGTGACTTTAGTGATTATCATTTAGCAACCAGTTAGACAGCTAACATTAGTTATATGAGTGATAACGATAATGTTGGTTACCTTCTCAAACAACAATTAGTATGATCAGTGTTATAGATTTTGGAGTATTGTGTATGAATATTAATTGAGCTGAAGCCAGTATTGCTTTAAACTCATTTAAAAGTAAAGAAGGGCACCTTTACACTGTTCACAGTGTGTGTGTGGATGTGTTGTCTTGACATCACTTCGTAAAGGAACTGTTGGCTGAGAAGCAGTGCAAGTTGGATTTTAGGTGGCTTATTTTGTGGTTTTTACTGGTTGGAAGTGGGGAATAAAAAGTTGCAATTTTTCCTCGAATCCAGCATAACTGTCACTGAATCCATGTGGGTTTCCTCTGGGTTCTCTGGTTTCCTCACACCCCCCAAAAACATGTCAGCAGGATCCATGTCTGCCTCGCACCTTATGCCATGTTCAGACTACATGAATTCAGCCCAATTTTGACATGATTTTTTTTATGACCAACAAATTTCCATCATCAGGTCAGAACATGAACCATTAATTCTTGTTGCATCTTGGTTGATAGACTTGCAACACTACAAGTTTGAGCCTGACCAATCAACGTTCACATCCTTCCGTGTTGTCGGGTCGAGAGTCAAGAAATTGTCATTCATGGCCGTAGAAAGAACGGCAAAAACCTGTTGTAGGAGTTGTCAAACTAGGAGAGATATTCAAAAAAAAAAATGGGCCTTGTAGTGTGACATAATCGAAGAACAGCGATGTGGTGTATGGAATGGCCCACGGTACCCTGACGAGAAGTCTAGCATGTCGGCATTTTTTGTATTTTTTTGTATTATGTTTGAACATTGATTGGTCAGGTACTACATTGTAGCGTTTCCACTCTCACGACCACAGCAAGAATTATTGGTACTAATCTAACATGGTGAACATTGTGAAAGAATATTGTGTGGTCTGCATCTGGCATTACTGAATGAATGAATGACCAGATGTTGAAAAAAGGCTGTTTGTGTCATACACTGTTCCCAAGCTGGTCTTTCTGTTCCTGTGTTTCACTTCCTTTACAATTTCAACAGAAAACTATCACGACTAATAACAAAACTTGTGGTTTACATTGCTTGTGCTCCTCCATAAGAGTGGCTGAGGGCGTTCTCTCGATGGAGTCCGGTCACGTTCGGAGTGAACCCGGTGAAATCTGGCAACCCTGAGTGGATCTGAGTGGAAGGCGAGTCTCAGGTGAGGAGCAGCGGCGCTGTGCTACAAACCGCGTGTTACTCACTGCAGGTAAACTTCCACACTATACATCTTACCAAAGACTTTATAAGAACAGTCACTTCTTTTTAACTGCTTAACGCGTTTTGTTAATGAATCATTATCAATTATTCATTAAGACTAAATATCTGTAAGTTATAGCTGTATTCATCTTTTGATGCCTAAACAAATATGTTCTGTTGGTGAATTTAATTGTTATTGTTGTTGTTGACGTCTCAATTCCAATGTGATCTCCACACAGCAGTCTCAATGAGCAGCTTAAAGGGAATCCACTTCTGCAAAGTCCCACCAGATCCGTGCTTAAAGGAGATCTGCTGCTGGTGGTGATGCCAAATGATCAGCTCGTGCTCCGTTTAAAGTCAATGTGCCATCGGTTTTCCACAGATCAGCTGCTTGCTCTGAGCTGATAAGGAGTTGGAGTTGTACTGGCTGGAAAAAAGAGCATCTGGCACCCAGCAAAAAAACAAGGAGGATGATATCCTTCTAAACACTTCATGCTTCCAGTATAGCCTCCTGTCCTGGATTTGACACACTCCTGTACACCCCAGATGTGAGAAGATGTTGGACTTTCCGTCTGGTCCATAACCAAACTGCAAGAAAAGAAGTGTTTCACCTTTCACTTATGGATCTATTATGGATGTGTTTAAGCTCACATTCTGGTTGAAAATCAACACCACAGGGATCCCACAATTCCCAAATGGTTCCTAATTCAGATGTGTAGAAGATTTTGTGACTTTGTGATTGACTTGACAAGGAGCTAGGATGCCAAAACAGCACTGCAGGTAAGTGTATTTAAAATCTTTGGGTATTTGACCGTGCTTTGATAAAACTGCTTTGTGTGCATGAGTGAGCAGAGGTGGAGCATCCAGCATCAATCCAGATGTCAAGTTAATCTCATGTCAGGCCAGCACATGTGCCTCCTGTTGTACCATAAATTTATGAATCGAATTTACTCTTCCAGGTAAGGTCACAGAAGGTGTACATGTTTTTTTTTTTTTCTTTTCTCGTTCCATGTTTATTTTTTTCCCCTCCTCACTACAATAGTAGTGTGTTCTCAAATTGCACTGACTGACTTTCAAATTTCAGGAATATGTTTTGAATAAAGACAAGATCAGACCTCCGGGAACTTGATAGCACGAAAAGTGTACAATTATATAGGGCGGGGAAAACATTAGAGGTTTTTCTTCCTTTTAAGCCAGGGACAACTTTAACTGTTAAAAAAAATTCCACCAATCCCCTCAAGGTTTTCTGAACATAATCCAAGCTCAGTATTTAAATGTGTACAATGATTTAAAAAAAAAAAAAGATTTATTTACTGGAATTAGGCAGCGTTTTAATCCTGAGGTTTGTTCTGACAGATCACATTAGGTCCAGATTGACATCACTTGTTTTTTCGAGTTACTGAGGTTTGGATTAAAGCCGTTCCTTTCAAGTATCCAATCGAATCAGCTTGTAAGTGTAAGAACTTAAAAATAAGTATAATAGCTTTCGAAATGGTGGGTTGTGATTTCAAGCACTGTAACAAAATAAAAAAATCTCAATCCTTCTTTTCTTGGACCCCATATCCAGAACCAGTGTTGTTAATGCATCAAATAGTTGATTTCCTGTTGTAAAAGAAGCTTGATCATTTCTAGGATGCTGATGTTTAATCCCAAAATGCTGGAACGAGTACCTTCTCTCAATCATGAATTTAAACCAAATAAACAGTTAACTTAATGATTACAGATGCATACAGTATTAGACTGATTAGAGATTTCACTTTAGTGCTCTACGGGTTCGATTTGAAGCAGAGGTCATGTATTCACCTGCTCTTGAACAATGCACTCTCTCTTATGTTAACGGCTGCTGTTTATGACCTCTTCATAGCCTTTTAACGTAGGGCCTCTTGACCCCAGGAAGCCTTTGACTTCAAGTCAGTCCAAATATGCAGGATGTCTCTCTGCCTGCTGCTGTGTTGTGTCTTTTGTTTTAGACTGAACATGCTGTGACCTTCTCTGGGTCTTGGATGCACCTCTACCAATTAACTGTGAGAAAAAAAAAATCCTAAATACAGATTTATTTTATGAACATAATCCCAGAATTTAATCATTATTTAAACCTGTACAGTAATATTTTGCAATATATTCTTAAACTTTCCACTTTTAGATCATCTTAAATATAAGATTTAAGTTTTTGAGGTATGACTAAAGGCCATTCGATTCGAGTATCCTGTCAAATAATTTAATAATTATAAGTAATAAATATAATAACTCTGAATAAATTGGATTGTAATTTCCATGACTCTAACAAAATAAAAATAAATAAAAATCAAGGCCCCCCATGGCTATGCTTCACAGACCTCTGGGCGTCCCCAGCCCCTACTTTGGAGTTAGAGAAACAATTAGAGAAATCCTGGATTTTCCACACGCACATTTTGAAACTGTGGGTAAACAGCGGCTCCTCAGATTGGTGTCTGATCACTGGAGTGTGAGAGGGAGATATGGATCGTGGGTGGCTACCGTTCTGGTACACATCCAAAATGAACCTGTCTGGAAGCAAATTGTTTTAGACCATAAAATGATAAGCACAAGATGTGAGCAAAAAAGCATTTCTACAGAGACTGAGCTGTGATCAGTCTCCCGAGACACTTTTTCTTAAGTCAGTATGAGCACAACATTGCCAGGAAGAAGGACAGAAGTTTCTCCTGCAGTAAAGAGTTTATGTGGAGCTCATAATTCAGTGAATCCGACTGGCTCGCTCAGGCACTCCGTAGGAAAACATTTCCACAAGTGCACATAAACATTCCCTGATTAAAGCATCACACACAATCAGGACATGGTTTCAGAAGAATTCATGATCAAGAAGTATATACACCCATTTTGCATAAGTCGTAGCCATAGAACCACACTGATTGGATTTTATAGGTGCTATGTAATGTATAATGGAAGGAAACTGTGCAGATGCTCTGAGAGTCAGCCTTCCCTCTGAACGTAGAAGTTAATGATCTTTTAGAGAATAAGTGGGAATTCCTGACCTTGGCTCATTCACTCCTGGGACATCATTGTCATGGCAGGTCAGACAGTATTAGTTGCTGTTATTAATGACCCAGGGTCAAAAGGCCATTGTTAGTCAAGCTGAAGAGTCTCATCTCTGTCGAGTTGTTTTTGTCTTTGGGCAGTTGCAATATTGAACAGCACACAAAGAGAGGACACAAAAATATGTCATTCAGTATTGCTTTTGCCTGTTTATTTTGTAACACATAAATAGAAACCTTAAAACCAACAAATTCCTGACGTGAAATCACACATGCTAATAATTATCATATTCCAGTAATTTTTTTTAATAAGATGCTGTAACTTACAACAGTAAAGCAAGGTGTTTGGTGCATTAACCACATTGTTGTGTAAAGTGAAATCATCTCCGTCAGTAGGCGTAATTACTAGAGGTGTAACAATTGGAAAAATTGGATCTCTGCATTGATTTAAAGGCAACGATTGAGATAAAACCAGGCAACCATGACTAATCAAATATCATTGATGGTACTCGATAATAGATTGATTATTATTGGAAACTGTTTAAACTGCTGTGTGAATAGGCTATTTAGCTGACGTGCTCTTAAAAATAGTCTTTCTTTACATAGGTCTTCTCCAGGTTCTGAGCAAAGTTGGTAACATAATGATCTGAGGCTACTAAATCATATCATATCATATCACATTCAGTGGTATTATTAAATATCAAATGTCTCAAAACCATAATGTATCATGTGGAAGCCTGAAGTTTATATACCTACTAATTATCATGTTTGTAACCCAAACAATGTGAATTATACCTGTCATGGAATATATGAGAGAGATTTTACACCAAAATATTGTTAAAAATATAACGATGTAGCCATGCTTTGGTCTCTAAAAGCTGAAAACCTATTAAAGTCTATTAAAGCTCAAAACCTTTTGGCTCAGTACAAATAAATCACAGAATTGTCGGGTTAAATCTTATCATTCCAGCTTGAGCTGTCATGGCGAGAAGAAACTGTTAAACTGTAACCAAACTGAAATCTACTGTTTTTTATATTCCAGTCTGTGTTTATGTTGATTTACTTTTTTTCACATTTACAGCTACAGAATTTAGCACACACCCTTATCCATAGTGACTTACAGAACTGCTTTTATAGTCTCTTCAAAAACGTATCATGCCAGTACAAGTAGGTCAGGATCATTTCCATTAGGCTAAGACTATTGTACTAAGGAGTTAGTACAACAAGTAGTAAGAACAACAATAAAACAAGTACAGAAGTGTATTTATATGTATAGTCCTGAAATACCGTATCTATTCCACTATTTCTTAAAAACACAGCGAAGAAATGATCTCATTCTCAAGGATTGGAGAATTGAATCAAGGAATGAATATCTGAAAGAAAGAAAAAAGATTTAAAATGGCTGGTAAAATAATAATAGGACACAGAATTCAGCTTCTCTGAAGTTATTCCAGCTGTTTTTAGGCACCACCTAATATATAGGTGATAAATGGAAACAATTTACAGAAAATAGCTTTATAAATGAAGGAGAGCTCTTCATTCACTGGGAGATCATTCCATTTTCTATATAAAACTCTTTTATGTAATGATAAGCACTTATGATTACTTTGATTACAGTATTACAAGGTTTCAGTCCAGCATTCCTGGTTATTAATTCTCCATACTCAAGGCCTGAATAGTTGTAATAGGCTTACATTGTTTGTTTGGTCTGTCTCTAGGAAACTGTCTCTGCTCCAGGCACTCACCCTTGTTATGCTGTTGACGTCCCCGGATTGCCTGTCATCCCAGCAAGTAAGACAACACCAGTTCCTCTTTTCCATCATACGCTTCCTTCGTTTGGAATGCCAGTCATGTCATGGTGTTGTGTGACACCGAGCAACAGCCGAACTCCACGCCAGCACAGTTTATCCCCAAACTGCACGATTACTCTAAATTACACTTCATCCCTGATCTCGTCTCATTTACAATAATTGGGTCCAGCATGAAAATCTGGTTCCATCAGAAATCCTTAGCCAGGAGGTTTTTAGGATGACGTTTGAAAGTTAAGCCGACAGGATTGCGAGCGTAGTGCCGAGTGGGGTAATAGTATATTCTGACTGGCACGTTTCCCTGTCAGAACTGTAGCGTAATACTTCATCACTGCAGTCTTTCATCACTGATTGTATGGCTGTCAGAGACAGGATTCTGCTGCGGAGAAAAAAAGTTCTGTCTTCATTTGCTTGATTGTCAGCAGGAACTTGCAGGAGGGGTTTAAAAGATCAACTCTTCCTTACATTCCCTTTACTTGTGGTTTAAGTAGCAGGTGTGGGACAGGCTGTCTATAGAAGGTTGAATTTATTGCCCTCCCCTTGTTGTCCTCTGGCCCCAACACACATTTTCTCCTCTCACTTATGTCCAAGCTTTAAGTACCAGACACATTTGACTCATTCTTAATAAACACTAATGTGTACATACCACTTTATTAACATGTTACGGCTTTACTATATAATCTATGACACAAAACAAAACTGAACCTGAAATCAAGCCTCTGCATGTATGATTCATTTTATGTATCACACTGTATACAGCTCAGTCATTATAAAAGAGTTATAGGTCTAGATATAATAAAGTTTCTTGAAGATGGTGTCCTATAAATGTGTATCAGCCCTAAAGTGAGTCAGTGTTTTTCCTAAAAACTCTCAGTCACTTTCAAATTCCTTCTCAGCGGATCCAATCCAAAGTCAGAAAGTCTCCAGATTCATTGTCCCAGGGGGAAAACTCCCATTCTGAAGGTCAAAGTTCGATTTCATTAATCCATCTTGCCTACAGGCCCCATGGTGGTTTGTTATCAACACTAATTTGAGTCTTTGGCACTTTAATGAGGCCATTCGCAGGTCACTCTACAATAGGAAGTCATTGACTGTCGTTATAAATCTCTGTGCTGGCCATATTAGTGCAGTTTCGTGTCATTTCCCACTTTTCCAGAGAAGGCTACTTGCTCTTGTTATCAGTGTATAGAGATTAATACCTATTTTAGATCAGAGAAGTCATCCTTTAAGGGTTTTTTTTTATATTTGCGGTTTGACTACACCCAGCGTTGGCATGTCATTTAGTAATGATATAATATGAGGTTAATGATAGATATTATGGATGTGCATGTGAAGTGTTAATGGAGAATGGAGTATGCATGTATGAACACCTGCATGAAAGTCAGAGCCAGCAAAACACACCTTTTATGAAGTTTCCCAAGTTTTAGATACATTGTCAGTGCTGCTTTTTTATCTTACATTCCACACTGTGCTTCGTAAACGATCTTCGTATTAGATTTATGTAGCTAGCTGATTTATTTCTAGTGAGAAACCAACTGCTGTGTGTGAGGTTGTTTTAATTGACAGACCTAGCAGGGTGTGCACTCCTGACTTCCACGCTCTTCTCACGTTAACACACACAAATATGTGCATGTGATGGAATCAGGGTGGCCCCAGGGACCTGATGAAAGCTGCTGTCTCGTCTCGCTCACTCGCTGCCTGTTTGTCTCGGATCAAAGCCAGAGACGGATCTGAGAATGGCACTGTAATGTTATCCAACAGAACGATTAATTCGCCCCTCCAGAGAGATGCTATAGCAATACTACATAACTAATAAGAAAGGATAGCTCGCTGACAATGTGGCTTGCTCTGTCTAGTGCTAAGGAAATATATAAATGGGAGAGTCAGTCAAGCCATGAGAATGCATAGGAAATGATTCATTCTACCTGGTATCAGATGTCCTGGGTGCTAATGTACCATACCTTTGTTGTTTTTGTACTGTTCCTCTATAGTATGACTGCAAGATTAAACTGCATTTCAAGTTATTTGGTACACTAAAAGTTGAAACCACTACTGGTTTAGATGGAAAAAGTATTGTTTAGTCTGTATATTGTTGGAAGACTTTGTTAGAGTTAATTGAGACTCATCAGATCCAAGAGCAACATGGTGTCCCACAAGGTTCTGTTTTAGGCTGCATATTGTTCTCTCTTTATATCCAGCCTCTTGGACAAGTCACTGAATTGTGTTGCTGCTTTGTTGAAGGTATATTTGTGGGTAGTATGTATGCAATTCGTATGCTCACCTAATAGGTATCAAGCTGAGGTTTCCCATGAACTGCTCTTAGATGTGTAGCACTTGAATTTACAGCTCAACAGTGAGACTCTCCTCCAACTTCAACATTACTCCAGTTTATTTAAGCAGCACTTGTGACCTATGAAATTCCACGTTGACCACAACATCCTGCGCTTGACATTTAAAGACATCATGTAGCCCATCTCAAACACATTGCTCAGCTAAGGTGGATGTACTGTTAATCCTGATGATCACTTGCAAAAATTACCCGTAAACTGTGAAATAATGGTCCAAACACCACTCAGTGTCTTCAAATACAGACTAAAAAGAGAGAGAATATCCTCCCTCCCACACAGAAAGCACAGCCAGTTTTGCGGTATCATTAATGCTTTGTTTTGACCTTTATTTATATAGATTTTAGATATATAACGATTGTGAACAATATTTGAGCCATTTTAGGTCTTTGCTGTTTCAGTTCAGTCTTATACCACACACTGTTTGACAGACTCGGGGCAGACGTATTGGCCGTTCATCTCGAGTGCCTCGTCAGGTGTTCTATAAGAACGAATGGGCTTCATGGGGAGTCTGGTCCGAGTGCTCTCGCTCCTGTGGAGGAGGAGCGTCTATTCGCCGACGAACCTGCATCTACAGGTACAGCTATAGTGTCACAGGGATTTGTTTAAAAAATGATAAAAGAATCACAGATATGTCCAATTATCAGTATTTTAACTTAATTAAGCAATAGTAGGATATGTTGCATTGAGTGTTTCATATTAAACCTTGTTACATGTGTATAAAACTGAATTTATGGTGGGGTATTTTTTCAGGAATCCAGTTGTAGGACAATGTTTGGGAGATCCCAGGCAGTATAAGATCTGCAACACTAAGGTACAGAAAATGTTCAGTGAACGAAACTTGAGTAATTGGTATATTACTCAAGTTTCATTGTGGAATTATCATGTAGGCTATTAGCCTTTAACCAGCAAAGCACACGTGTGGTGACCTGCGGAAACTCTTCATATTTGGACATTTTCTGCTATATAGTGACAAGTGAGAAAATTACATGTAAAGATTGCAGTCCATTTCCACTGAAAGGCAGCAATGCACTGATCAAAAGGCAGCTGTTATTTATTGATTTAAATACTTCTGTTTATTCATATGACAGACAACCATGAAAACTTTATCCTCGCCTTAATTCGTAACCAGCAGCCAATTTTTCAGCCGTGTTTGTTATACTATCGTCTTATCTGCCTAACATGATCTAAACTAATCAAGTTTAGAAACTTAATAAAAATATTTCTACCACGTTTTGGGAAAATATATTTGCATTGTCTGAAAATAGAGATGTTGAAGTATGTTATAGGCAGGAGAATCCAATCTTGCTCATTATTTTTGGCTGTTTATCAGAATTCAGCCACAGTAATGGGTTTTCCCACACCGCCACACAAATAGGTGAAACCTTGTAAAGCAAATGTATAACCCATAGGCAATACATTTCTTTTTAAAGATGCTTTTGAAAGCAGCAATTTAACGCACCTGAGCTAACTTCACACACAGCTATTTTAGCACAATTTGATTGAAGATTATCATCTATAATAATTAAAATCTAGAAACCTACCTTAGACCTATGCATTACGCTATGCCTCTGTGGATGATTTAAATAAGTGTAGAAGGAACAGTTAAGTGAAGTTATACTGTATATTTTGTATAGATTGTGGAATCACTTTATGTCTGTGTGTCCATTATTAAGATGTCAATCTGCAGGGTGGCTTGGTATGAAGGATGCAGTAACTGTTGGTAAAGCAGGGCTGAGGTAGTTCCTGAGCAAGTACAGGCAGGCAGGCAGGCTGTGTGTGTGTGTGTGTGTGTGTGTGTGTGTGTGTGTGGGTGTGTGTGTGTGTGTGTGTGTGTGTGTGTGT
>JAQQZR010000023.1:9955772-9974330 GCA_030068235.1 Notoglanidium macrostoma | reverse complement strand
TGTGTGTGTGTGTGTGTGTGTGTGTGTGTGTGTGTGTGTGTGTGTGTGTGTGTGTGTGTGTGTGTGTGCGCGCATTGCCCCTAGCTTTCAATACACCTCTGGGTCTTCTTAATCAGGGGTGTCCTCCTGGATCTCTCGACTTCAGAGAACTGCAATGCCAAGCTTTTGATGACAAGCCCCTGGTTGCAGGGAGCAGTTACCAGTGGACTACGTTTCATGGAGGTCAGTGAGGCATTCGTGAAAATGTGTGTGATGTGTACATTTTCCCCTCGAGCTGGACTTAAGGTGACCTCATCAATGTACTCATGTTTTGTCCTCATGTCCCAGGCTCTGACGCCTGTGAGCTCAGCTGTTTGGCCCTGGGGCACAATTTCTACTACAACTTTGGGCGAGTGCTGGATGGCACACCCTGCCCAACCGAGCCTGGGGCCGTATGTGTGAACGGGAAATGCCTGGTGAGGGACATCCTGCATCTTATTACATCTGTCTTGTTTCCTTCTTCTCTTTTTTTTATGCGTTTTCATCCTTTACTCTCTTTAATAGTGCAGAATCATTTGCAGCCTTTTTAATGAGTGTGTTAGTGACAGATGCAGTCCAGAGATTAGCTAGAGATTTAGCAGCTGTGCCATGTGGAAAATTTCGATTCTTCATGTGCACTCACTTAATCTCTGTAACATAACATCATATTTTCATGTTCATTATATAAATAGAGCTGAACACATGAAGGAAAAGGGATTTTAATTTAGGTCCAGTTTTAGTGGTGGTGTTACAGCTTAATAAAATTTGAAGTTTAGTTTTCCTCCACTATCCCACCCCAACACCTAAACTGGCCCATGTGGAGAACCGATTTAACCACATGAAACCCATCACATGCTTCAGGTGTTTAAAATAAAGTTGCATGCATGCATGAGGCCGAAGATGCAAGTCACAGTATGGCTAAGTTTACTTTTTGCTTTACAAAGTGTAATTGTATATCTAACGCTTAAAACAGGTTTTTGCCAAAATTGTTTTTTTTTCTGCCTGTAACATAAGTATATCTTTGTGCTGTAGACATACAGACATAAGCATAAACAGTTCAGTTTGCAGTCACTCACAGGCTGTCAAAATGTCCGTGATGCTCCCACGTTGATGTGTTTATGAAGACATAAATGCAGTTTATGCAGCTGATGACATCTTTAAATGCAAGTATTGGGGTGACCATTTTAAAATGCTTTACTTGTGGTTGAGATACATGCAAAGGAGAAGCATACAGTACTTCAGTACAGGAAAGCCTGTAATTTTCAGAATTGTATAAGTTGAAAATTCACTTCAACTTTTGTGAAATGAAGGGCTGTCCCAGGCTGCCACTCATTTATAGAAACAGATGCACAAAAGCCAGTTCTATGCTTGGGGATCCACCAAATAGCAGATGGGTGTGCAGGTAAAAGTGTAGGTAAGAGATTAAGGGAATTTGATAGTGATTAAAATCACTTTTTTTGTTACACATTTACAAAAGCTTTTTTTTTTTTTAATATATCTTGTTAAAATTATCTGGGACAGGTTTCCCAAAAGCACTGTATTTTTAAGATCATCTATTAATAAATTGTTCAATATGATATCCATATTATCATTTAACAATAATCAGAGAATTGAGCTGAGCATTAATGGAAAAAAGACTTTTTTAGTTTTAAGTTTTAGGCCAAATTGTTGTGCGTTGTTACATCATATACTTTCCCAATCCCTAAACTAGAGAACGTCTGGTAAAAAATTTGTTATCCTAGTGTCGAAAAAAAACTAGTGTTTTTAGAGATGACATTTTAATGTTTATTAAGAAAAGTGAGCTGATCAAATGAAGAAAAAAATAGTCCTTCCAAATTTTTGTTTTTTGTTTTTTTCCATTTATACTTCCCCTCTAATAACCCTTAAAGTGTCTCATGTGGAGAACATTCCTTCTCACCAGAGCCCCATCACTCTTAATGCTCTGTCGCTTAAATATTTTCTCACTTACACCACAATTCAAGTGTTTAAAGTTTTAAATTCCTTTTGTCTGAATGATAACGAGGCCTTAAGTCGCAGCACGACTTTTCCAGCAGACTTTAAATTCAATTTTTGCTTTTTAAAAAAATACATTTGTTTTAAAGAGTCCTTGACATGGCATATTTTACAGACACGTGAAGGTGAATTTATGGGCTGTGAGATGAGAAGTGTGTGAGTGTTTTGAGGGTCTCGGGCAGTTGGAGGACTGACTAAAGAAGAAGCAGGTGGTCTAATGGTGCAGGATAGACTGAGGCCAGATTAGAGTGTGAAAAAAAACACCTTGAAATATACTTAAGATATACACAGTATGTTTCTAATCACTGGCCCCAAACGGCAGAGTGAAGGGTTATTTAAATCCACCGACTGACATCGTGGTGGTTGGAACGTGTGTTTTCTAAGAATGAGCTGAGAAAAAGGAGAGAAAGAGCAACTTTCTTAATATACTGTTCCCTCTCACTTTATACACAAGTGCGTGACAAGGGTAGTGTGAAACAGAAAGCGAGGTTTAATTATAGGCCACTGGAGTTGCTAGGGAGAGACTGTTGTAAATACCTCCCTATGGATTTGATAATCCCCCTCTTCTAATTTTCCTGAGCCCCTCCTTCTGACTCGCCCTCGCTGATCCTGTGCTCCTGTGTGAACCTTTCTTACTGTGTTTTTTTCTCAGCCTTGTTTGATTCAGATAGGGACATGCTGCAGGCCATCTGGTGTGGCATGGCCATGAAAAAACCCGCAGGCTTGGACTTTAAACGTGATCAGGTGCTTACGGTTTGCTACAGCAGACTCAAAGAGGTCATTTTTGATCCTGTTGGTTTAGTTCGCATCTTATCAATGGGTGTTATGTTATGTTTATTTATTATTATTATTATTATTATTATAGAAACATATTTATGGAGATTCCATTAGTGCTTGATATGCTGGACATTTTCTCACTTGGTGCAGGATTTAGGTGTTGAGTTTTTTTTAATTCGTCTCACATTGCATTGTGGCTTCTTTAACAGACTCCAATAGCTGTGAGGTGAGAAGTATTAAATCATGTTTACAGTCATTTTTAACACATTTTTTTTTTTTTTAAGTCTCACTTTATTTCAACAAAATCATCAAAAACAGAATATTTGTAAAAAATATGGTTTGTAAAAATGGAGAAACTGAGGCAAGCTAATGCAAGAAAATCATTGCTCCACGTTTAGTGCAAAAAGAAGGATCATTTTGATTTGAACTTTTTTTCTGGGTTAAGGACGGAGCGTATTTTTTCTCTTCTTAACACCTAAGATGGGTTTGGGCTCTTCTTTTGTAAAGACCTGTTCATCTTCAGTCGGCTCTTTATCCTAGTCAGGGTCATGCTCGATCTGGAGCCAATCCCAGGAACACTGGGTGTGAGGCGGGAAAACCCCCGCCTCATGGGGCAAGTTAGTAGTCCATCTACCAGCATGCTTTTGGAAGTAACTTGGAGAACCCTGAGCAAACCCGTGCAGACGGAGGGAGAGCATGCACAGAAATTCCACCCTGAACTCAGGATCAAAATGGTGACCCTGGAGCTGTGAGGTGGCAATGCTACCATCCTAAAGACCTGTTAGACATGCCAAACGTTAACACATACAGATAAAGAATAAGTATTTGGAAAACAACCTCAAGCCATGTGCTTGTCCTTTTATAGAACCGGAAAATCATACGAATACATTGGCACCATATAAAATGCTCTATTAGTATAATCCTGTAGGGATTTTGGATGGGTGTGCTGTGTTCTGCATCTAAAATGGTGTGGCCTGATAAGTGGGTATGGGCGGCTGTTTCTAATCATAGTGTTGTGTTTTGTATGTATGTGTAGAAACCAGGGTGTGACCTGATCTTTGGCTCCCAGCAGCAGGAAGATGCCTGCATGGTGTGTGGAGGTCAGAACACCACCTGCCTTCATCACCGCAGTGTGTACCGGAGTGACGGCCAGGAGATCGGTTAGTACCGACTCGAATATCTGTCTCATTCGTATAAACTTTGTGTCTCTACACTATGTGGTTATGGTACTAGGAAAATATCTGCTGGTAGATAAGAGACATTTATTGCTTTATGAGGGCTGTTTTTCAAAAAAGACCCAAGTCTGAAACCAGCCGTTTGTTCAGCCTCTGTTTAGACAGAACATGATAGAGACCACTTTAAACGTTCAAGGTTTGGGCAGTTTTCCAGGGAATTCTTATCCTAAGTGGTTCCTGTAGGACAGTGACTGAGTGTTAACGGGACACACATATACACACAGATACACACTCGCTGATTGCGCACAAACCACCACATAGAGCACTGACACCTTTGACTTTGAGTTCCACCCACTGAAATAGTTTCTTCTTTAAAAAACGTCTTCATGCTGGCAAAGTGAAAATGAGGATTGCAGCACTTACAGAAAGGAAAATGCACAGAGAATGCCAGCTTTGTCCTCGACTTCCCTTTTTCTGCATCTGGATTTCTGAGAGTAGGATAACAGCTCAGAAACCACCACTGTGGTGCTTTTGGTGGTGCGGTCAAAGCCAGTGGAGAGGAGAAAGTCGTAATTCTCTCGTTCCATTCCACATGCAGAAACCGCGAAACAAGTGTACAGCACAGCTACAGGAAGACAGGGTCATAAAAACACACACAGACACACAGATATTGTAGGATGTGTGTGTGTTAATGATAAATGTGGTCTCAGTATGGTGCTCCTGTTTTAGCAGTGTTATAACTTTCCCCCACTCTTATCGCTCAACAGGGCCGTTTGGATACAATGAGGTCACCATGATCCCAGCCGGAGCCACCCACATCAGAGTGACTGATAACAGCAAAAACTATTTAGGTTTGAGCAAGGCCATTTTTCCTGTCAGCTTCGAGATATGTGTTTTTCATTAAAATCTAGCTTACATAATTATACCTTTTATGTTGTTATGAAATTAATTAAAAAGAGCAAGAGTTAAGTATTTAAGGCAGCCCTTTTATACCTCATTAATATAAAGTCTCAGAGAAGTATTTAAATAATTAAAAATGTACATATTTACATAACAAAAAATATTAGTTTGCTAGTTTACCCGTTGCTTGCTGTATTTGTTTTGCACACTAGTTTGATTTCACTCATGATGTTTATTTTGCGCTTACTAGTTTTGCTTTTGTCCTGCAGTTCTGCTTTCTCTTGCAAGTTCACCTTTATCTTATTTGTTTGTTCCACCCACTATTTTGCTTTTACTTACTATGGTTAGTTTTGCTTTTAGTTTAACTTTTGCTTCCAATTTAGTTTTCACTCACTAGTTAGCTTTCACTCCTGTGCAGCCTGGTTAGTTCACATGGTGTAGTTTTTTTTTGTTTTGTTTTTTTTTGTACATATTTGAAGTTTAAATTACATATTTGATCATATTTTGGAAAATTATTACTGATTTAAATCATCGCAGGTACCTACAAAAAAAAAAAGAGAGCGAGTGGGAGCAGTTTAAAATTCTGCAGGAGTCGGATTACAAAATAGTCCCGTGTATTCACACATCTACCAACTCAGAAACCAATCACAGATTTGTGCTCCCTGTGCCTCAAACAACAAATTTATTGTCAATATTAGAATACTGAGTCCAGATATCCATTCATCCATCCATTATCTGTACTGCTTATCCGTCAGGATCGTAGGGAAGCTGGAGCCAATCCCAGCAGACTTCAGATATGAGGCGGGGTACACCCTGGGCAGGGCGCAAACTTTCACAGGGCTAACACAGAGACGAATAACCATTCACGTTCATATTCACACCTACGGCCAATTTAGAGTAGCCATTTAATCTAATGTGCAAGTTCTTGGGCTGTGCCACCCAGTCCAGATATCATTCATTAAAATTCACAGTTGATATAAAAAAATACGTCAAAATATGTCAGTGTATTTCTCTGATTGTGTGTAAAAATGGTCTATCTTGAATGAACCAGCCCTTCAGAATGGACGTTCCCAGTTTGTGATTAATGGGAACTGGAAAATCAGCGTCCCAGGGGAGTATAACGTGGCTGGGACCAAACTGCTGTACCGTCGCTCTGCTGATACATGGGAAAGCTTTGAGGTGCCCGGGCCAACACAGGAGGACTTGCACATTATGGTGAGTGATTCCATCTATTGATGCTATTAACAAATAAGTCTACTACATGGTGGTCCTATTTGGTGGACACTTTACACAGAAAGGGAAAACAGTGAAATTCTATTGTAATGATATCCCCTTTCAATCTAGTAGTCTGAATATGAACAGGGCCAGCTGACTGATTCCTTTTTTTTGTTCTTGCAGGTTTTGTCCACTGATATGAATTCTGGGATAGAGTATGAGTACTGGCTGCCCCCTGAGCTCTACGCCCTGCATCATGGAAGGCAGAGTCCCTACCGACATCAGCACACATCAAACTTTCTGCCCTGGGACCTGCCAACTACTACCACCACCACTACCACCACCACCACCACCACAACGAGACCTCCTGCCACCACACAGTCTTCATGGGGTGAAAACCAGTTACTATCATTAACAGTCGAATATGTTTTATTTAAAAAGCTCAGACTCTTCATTATAATCCTAAAAATCAAATCAAGATCAATGGAAGGCCTGGAAATGGACAAGTTTGCATTTTATAAGGGATCAAACTGGAAGCTAGTGCAGCTGATGAATTTAATATCTATAGTACGCTGTGGTTGATTTGCTTAAATGCAGGCGTATGGCCACATGGGGAGCACATGGCGATAATTGTCGTCAGTGAATTGAGTCTCGCCACCTCAACCTGACCTCAAATCTCATCTCTGAGCCTGTGCCCACTGTAGCCTCAGCTATCAGCCTGTTTTAGCTGATGGGAGAGGAACTTGATGTGGTGAAATGCGTTTCTGCTAAACACAGATGTACAAAGTGTTTATTAGAGTTCCTGTCAACTTGAACAAATCTACCCATTCTCCTCTGACCTCACTCAACAAGCCATTTCCACCCACAGATCTGACACTAACTGGTTTTTTGTTTTTACACCATTTTGCGTAAACTGTAGAAATCAGTTTCCGAAATCCTCAAACCAGCCTGTCTGGCACCAACAGTCATGCCACAGTCATAATCACCGAGATCAAAGTTTTTCTCCATTCTGATGTTTGATGTGGACATTAACTGAAGCTTTTGACCTGTATCTGTATATGTATTGTGCTACTGCCATGTGATTGGCTGATTGGATAATTACATAAATGAGCAGTAAATGCAAGCGTGTCCTAAACAAAATTTGGTAACTATACTTTGTCATGCCTTGAAACCTAGACAAACCACTAGTTGCTTATTTCCACAAAGCCAATATTGGCACACACAAACTGTACCATACTGTTGTGATGATTTAATGTTGAATAGGTACTGGTTTACATGCAGTTATTTTTGCACTTATGTGCATTAAGTTATATGAACTGCTGCATTTTCTCTCATGTTAGATGATTGATGATCTGAGTACAAAATTATCCTAATACATAAAAGGTACATTCCTTAGTAAAGGGGCACGGAAATGGTTTTCAGTGTCCTTCTGACGCATATATCTGTACATACATGCCTGACGTTACAGTGGAATGCATGCAAGCCGCTCCCTTCTCTCTAAGCGTCAAATGCATTACGTGATGTAATGTGAAACTGAGGTTGTCGGGTGTTTGTGTCTCTGGTAGATTTACAGAGTAATCTATTAATCTAATTTGCATTAGACAAGAGAGGAAATCTATGCTTATATATGGTGTATATATATACACAGTTTTGTGAAAAAACTGTCGGTTTTATCATCTTGACTTAAGATGACTTAAGGTCTGTGTCAGGTCCTGTAGGCGGACGAAGACCTCCCATGAGACCTCCCTTTCAGCAGCAGCCACTGCCTCGTCTGGAACGAGATGAGAAGAGTAACTACCTGCCCCGGACGCACAGCGCAGGTCAGTACATGCTAATCAACACCGCTGAACACTGTGTTTACTTAAGTTCATTCTGACTCATCATATTGTCACAGATTCAGTTTGAATCACAGCTCCTGATTTTATTACAGGTTACTGCGGTAAATGCAGGAGGGTGAAGGGGCGTGGAGAACGGCAGAGGCAGTACTGCCAGAAGGATTATGGTGAGCTAAAGACCGTACTGGAAGCACACTGAGATGCAGGGCATTGCTTTTTAAATTGCAAAAATAAAATTTGATGTATTTTATTTATTATTATCATTATATAATTCTAACATTATACTTTCAAAATATTTCTGTAATTGCTTTAACCCTTTAACCATCAGAGGTATCACCGGGAACAGTTGTGAATTAATTAGCAACTCTCAAATGCACGTTAAACAGTTAGCAACCCCCACAAAATGTATACGTACTTAACGGGAAAAAGCTTAACTAAAAGCAAAAAGGAGGTTAAAGGACAATGTCCATTGTTAAAAGTGCTGTATACATAAAATTTAACTGAAAAAACTGCAAAACAATTAAAAAAAGTTATATTTTACAATAATTTATGGTGTGAACGTGATCTATAGTTTCATTGTGATTTTTTTTTGTAACATTTGTTGTCATAATTCTAAAAGAGGCCATTTTCTGTTTGACTTTTGTTTTGCTTTAGAACCATATCTCCTTATATGGTTCAGTGCAAACTTAATTGAATATTTTTGTCCTCTTAAATTTCTATTAAAGGGATACAAACTTTTGCACTGAACCAAGAACATGGAACAATGTCATATCAATGCACTTTAATGCAAACATAAATAATAATCTTCTGTGAAATGAACAGCCTTTGGACAGCCTATGTTTTATTTTTTACCCATATATCTTTATATACGCTTCACCAGTCTTCAGAGCCAAGATCCTGGGGAAGGTCTACATTGGCGAGGAGACGCGGTACGACGTGCAAATTATCCACACGTACCGCAACCGCTTCCGTCTGGAACGCCGGGAATACCTATGGGCCCCCAACAGGTGCGATTGCCCTGCACTGGAGGAAGGCTATCAGTATGTGCTAATGGTCAGGCGTCATGTCAACCATGAACAGACACTCGATCGCGTTCTGCTGGAGGAGGACAGCTACGTTCAGCTTTATCGCCCACGTGAGGACAGCCTACTGCGCCTCCTGGAGGGTCTTTGCAGTAACAGGGGACCAAGAACTTACCAGAGAGGGTAGAGGACATGGATTGGGACCCGGTTTGGCTGAATTCATTGTGCACTTGTTCTATTTAATCCCGCTTCAAAAAAGATACAAATATCAAGGAAAAACTACCTGTCGCTGGCTTTAAAAAGTATCTGTGGATATTTCAGGAACCCTTGGGAAGAAAAGGAGTAAGTTCCATAAGTGCCAGAGTTATAACAACGCTATTCACCAAATGAAGCACTTTATGTGGATGTTATAACCTACCATTAAAAATGCATATACCAAAGAAGAACATATTTTTTGTGTTATTATCAGAGTTATTGTTGCCTTATATATATACACATGGTGGTGCGTGAAAGTTTGTGAACTCTTTAGAACTTTCTATATGTCTATATGACCGAACACATCAGATTGTTACACAAGTCCTAAAAATAGATAAGGTGAACCCAATTAAAAGTATGATGCAAAAATATTATACTTGGTCTTTGTTTATTGAAATAAATGATCCAAATTACATATCTGTGATGAGCAAAAGGATGTGAATCTTATCCCATTAAGCAATAACTGTTTTCTTTTCTCCAAACAGAACACTTCTCATTTAAAACAAAAAGTTTCATTTTGGTCTCATCCATCAACAAGATTTTTCCTGTAGTCTTCTGGTTTGTCCATGTGATTTTTAGCAAACTGTAGAGAGGCAGCAATGTGTCTTTCTTCTTGCAACCCTGCCATGTACACCACTGTTGTTCAGTGTTCTCCTGATGGTGGACTCATGAATATTAACATTAGGAATGTGAGAGAGGCCTTTAGTTGCTTAGAAGTTACTTTGGGTTCCTTTGAGACCTTGTGGACTACTAAGGACACGCCATGCTCTTGGAGTGATCTTCGTTGGTTGCGTACTCCCGGAGAAGATAAAAATGATCTTGAATTTCCTCCATCTATCTGACTGTGGATTGGTTCAGTCCAAAGTCTTTAGAGATTGTTTTTTTTTAACCTTTTCCAACCTTATGAGCATCATCAGTTCTTTTTCTGAGGTCCTCAAAAATCTCCTTTGTTTGTGCCATGATACACTTCCACAAACGTGTTGTGAAGATCAAACTTTGATCCCTGATGGCGCCCACTCAGCAACCGATTGACATCCCATTGATTGAAAACACCTGTCTCTAATTTCACCGTTAAATTAACTGCTAATCCCAGAGGTTCACATACTGTAGCTCAAAAATATGTGATCTTGGATCATTTCCCTTAATAATTAAATGACCAATTTTAAAATTTTTTATCTTATTTGTTTTATTGGGTTCTGTATCTACTTTTAGGACTTGTGTGTAAATCTGATGTTTTAGGTCATATTTATGCAGAATTATAGAAAATTCTAAAGGATTCACAAACTTTCAAGGACCACACTCATATATATATATGTGTGTGTGTGTGTTTGTGTGTATGTGTGTGTGTGTGTGTGTGTGTGTACACTCGCCATCCACATTATTAGGAACACCTGTACACTGTCCAGCTTTATGATGAACACCTGTGTGTTCATGCAGTTAACTAATCAGCCAATTATGTGGCAGCAGTGCAATGCAAAAAAATCAGTGCTAAAATCAGTGTGGTCTCTGGGATTTTGATTGTGCCATGGTTGTTGGTACCAGATGGGCTGGTTGGAGTTTTTCAGAAACTGCTGATCACGGAATGATGTGAAAAACAAGAAACACAGTTCTATTGGTGGAAAGGCCTTGTTGATGAGAGTTCAGAGGAAACTGGAAATCACCTGGTCTTTTTCTAGTCTTCAGCTTTCCAGTTTTGGTGAGTCTGTGCTTAAAGTGTTAAAATAACTGTAGATCTTGACCTGTATGTGCATTATTTTATGTATAGTGCTCCTGCCACATGATTGACTGATTGGATAACTGCGTAAACGAGCAGGTATGCAGGTGTTCCTGTTAAAGTGACTGGTGATTGCATAAATTATATGTATCTCATTTCTCTCTGCTGATGTTTTTTTCTACAATAAATTTTTTATTATATTTATGATCATATTAAACATAAAAATTATACCTACATTTATGTAAGTGTTTTGCTTTTGGTACATATTTTTACAATCAGTGTATTTTTGTTCCCAGTGATGCAAAAAGTTTATTGTACACCTTATCCTAATCAGACGACTGACTTCATTGTTATCAAAGTGCTTCACTGATGTGATCCATTGAAGAGCGTCAAACATTTCACGATCAGTAGACATGGATAATGATGCTGTCCTGAAACTGGACCTAAATCTCTTCCACTGTATAATCAAACTCACTGATGTTTTTAATAATCCTTTTCTAAGACCATCATTTGTATTATTTATCCAGAATGCAGTCCATAATGCGCATGTTCCACACACTCCACTAATTAAACCAGCACTGTGTTTAATTATCAGTAAAACTAATGCCCGAATGTACATTCGTGTCAATGAAAATGGAAGTCATTCACACAACCCAGTTCAATAATAAAAAAAAAAAAACGTTTGTGTATTTTTTCTGCTTATCAACGAGTATCACTACTGTAACACTTTGTTCTGCAACCACAAGATATAGAAAGTTGAATTGTGCCTCTCTGTTAGTTTGCCTAATCACCAAATACAAACTGCATGGGGTTAAGGCCAAATGTATTGCATCCACTGTGAATCAACATAGCAGAGCAAGCCTGATGGCTCATTTACACAACACCTCGATCTGAAAAACAAATTTAGAACCAGCCCAGGTGTATAAAGAATAAAGAATATTGTTACACCGGGCCCTAACTTGGAGCATGTCCAATTGACATTTTAATATCTCTCACACATGTGGCGAAGACCCGGTTAAAAAAAAGTTTCAAAGTCACATATATACTCGCCTCACAGCTAAATCCTACATATAAAACCATATATTATTTCTAAATGAATGTTCATTATGTAGAATTATGCTTTTGTTACAATATTTAAGAGCAAATTATTCCTACTATTCATTACATTTGTCCTTAGCTGAATGTTGCACAGTAACGCTCATAAGCACAGCAGCGCTAAACACTCTTTACTAAAAAGCAGTTTTTTGTATGGAATGCAACACCTCATGGAAAATGATGGTTTCAGGCCCTTGTCCCTTTCTCTGATTACAACCACTCCTTCAAGTACAGCTTAGGACTGCGATTGGTCAGTGATTGCATATCAGTGTGGCATTGCTACAAGACACAATGCAACAGGGAATTGCGTTCAGTCAGCATTTACGTCTTAAAAAAGCAATCTCCTGCTGATTTCTTTTCACTGAAGAAACAAAGCAATGTGAGAGCAGTGCAATGAAGTTTGAAGGCTTTCGTGTTGCATGTTGCCCTCACGTCACAAATGAAATCCATGACCGATTCCAGCTGGCAGGAATTCTCCACATTTTTCAACCAACTCCCTGGTTTGAAATAAGTTTAAAACGTCTAATGACATGCTTGTTCATGTCTTTGTTGGTAATTTAGAAGGCAACTGGGCTCTTACATATGGCTCATATGCCCAGTATGTGTCTCGAGTCTGCTGACAAGAGTATTCAGTGCCATCAACAACAGCTTGACCTGAATTTGGTGCAAATCTGTGTCATGGATATGAATAATCCTGTGTCAGGATTATTTCACGACTGCCATGGTCATCCGGGCCAAATATGGTGGCCGTCGTGGTAGGCTTCATTTCCACACACAAGTAAAAAAAAAAAATAGAAGTGGTGTAGCAAAAATTATGAGCTCCTTTTTAAGCACATCTAATGAGCTGGACTGAAACTCTTGATAAAATAGGATCTGATAAAACCAAACAGTATGCTTGACATTAGGAGGGAGAGCAAACGTATTTGAAAAATCATTCGGAAGTGCTCTGCGTAAATTACAGTTCAAGCACTTTACAAGGACTATTTTTTCCTTTAAAGGCACTTCCCCTTCCCTTTTTTCCATGAATATCTGCACAGAAACAGCGTTTTATGTGTGGTTTGTTAGAAATATAATTACAAAAATAGCTTGTTTTTCCATGACAGTGACATAAAATGCTCCAAATTAGGCTTGTAATTAGGGTTAGGTTGGTCTGGTAAAATTATTACACTTCAAAGCTTTCATTCACACTACAGCCAGGAACAGGATGGACCCATCCCCTAGCAGCATATGGCTGCCTTGTTCACTGAGCAACAGCAATGACAAGTAACAGGACGGCTCATAATTCACATAAATTGCTACTGCCTATTGATTTTTTAAATAAAACTATACATAAAGTACTGGTAAACAGAATGAATCCAGTTATCATCTGATCTAATTTCTTCTATACAGCAGTCCGCTAGAGGAGGTGTCTAAAGCTGACATTATTGCTATCTGATAAAGGGACAGGTATCTTGTTCACCTTTGTAATCCTTTTGGCAATATCAGCGACTGCTCGGTCGCCGTAATCGTAAACATATAGGTTGTTCCAGCCTCATCTTTATGCTTCTTGGAGTCCAGCTGAACTTATGAAGCATCAGAATGCTTATAGTAAAATCTCTTCTTCAGTGCTTAGGATCCCGGACTGGCCCATTTCTTGATAAGATAAGGGCCCGTTCTCAGCTGCACCCTGTGATACCGTGGGATCTGTGAAAATGGTCACACACTGACGCTCACGTGGCACTGGGAAGCCATTCGTCTTTTGATTCGTGAGCGTTGTGGCTGTTTGGGATCTGGACGGCTGCGGCACAGTGGGCCCAAGAGGAGCCAAAGGTAGAGCAGAACGCAGGCCCAGCATGAGGACAGCTTCACATAGAAGGTAGAGTAGCTGCCATGGGTGAAAGTGGTCTCCAAGACTGCTGTCTCATAGCTACAGGATGAGGTGAAGCGTCAAGTTAATAGAACTTTCAATCAAGTCTAAAAACAATCACAACTCTTTCCTTCGCTAATCCAGATCATCGGGGTTAAACCCTTTACAACTGACCTGAACCAATTGGTGAGGGTCATCATGACGTACAAGGAGGCTAGGAAGAAGACAAAATGGAAGAAGAAGTAGCTGTAGGCCACACGGTGACTCTCGCTATGGATCACCTTCTGGCACCCTTTGCTCTCTTCAACAATTACAAACTCTTCCTTTGCTGAAAGAGCGAATTGGTTTGTAGTAATTAATTGACATCTACTTTCAATCAAGTAGTGATTGTGAAGTGTGAGGTTCAGTTCTGCTCTTACCCTCTTCTTGTTCGGGGCAGCAGAAACAGCATGTGGCTTTCTGTAAATTCAGACACAAATTATTACAACTAACATTGTGTGATATTGTTGCAGATGAAAACATAATGGCAGATACAAGACAGAATTAGTTGAGAATGAGATGAGAATGTATTAAAAATAATAATAACAAAGTAGGACTTTATTTTACAGTCCCATGTGTTTAACATATTAATCAAGGAAGTGTGTGATATATACTCCAAGATACAGAGTAATTGTTTTGATAAAGAAAATAGTGAGTATGAAGATAGTTTAAAGTATGTGGAATGCATACAGTATACATGCTGGACAAGTTGTAGCTTTTAAACAGAGAACTATGAAGTACAAATGCCGTAATTTAAATAATGTAAAAATACCCAAAATTGACCACCCTTGTACGCCAAATCAAGTTCAAGTTTCAAGTTTTATTGTCATATACAGTTAACAATGTAGCCTGGTTACCCGTAATGAAATTCTTACCCTCGTGTTCCCCCCAACTTTACATAAACGTATATAAATTTAAAAAGTAAAAAGAAATGACAATAATAAGAAAATAACATTACTAAAATTTGTTAAGCTAGTTTAATATTTACAAGTATTAACAGTGCAAAATAATATAGTGAGATATTTGGAATGTGGGGCGCAAAATTGTGCAGTGAGGATTTCAGGGCTGGAAATCGGGGGCAGAACTCAACGACACCATCAGTTCCCGTATGTATTTACTGCTTCAAATATCTGTATGTGAATATTTACTACATTTTTTAAATGTTTTAAATATTTGTGCTCCACACAGGAGAAAACTGGAAAATAACAGAGGTAGAAATACCTGTACTGACAGTATAGTCTGTGAAATCTGACTCTGACCGTTCCTCAACCTCAGCTACATCACATGAGAGAGAATCTTTTTAATCTCATTTGCACATTTATTTTTTCTCTTTGCACATGCCCATGGTAATTGGCTGTATTGGCAAAATTATTAACAAATAGCCTAATTTAAACTCTTGTTCTTTATTTCTTCATATCTGAGAGCTTCATATCTGACCACTTGAATATACCCATATTAAAGTAAAAACCTTCTGGTATTTCTCTTGTTCTTTGGGATGCCAAAGCACATCTCAAGCAGATGACCTGTGAACCTTTCGGGCAAGCTTTCTAAAAAAAAAAAAAATATGTCCAATCTGTTCAATTCAGTTACACCTCAACTCCAGACATCTTATAAGTTTTAGTCAATGAATGCTGGGGGATACGAACCATTTTACCAAACCCAGGTGCTAAAGCTAAGCAAATTAATCTGTTGACAGAAGCACTTTAAGTTTGTGATCTAACTTTAATAATTCACCTTTTTAAAGTTGCAGGTAGTGCTGTTGTTCTTGTTCATGGTGTAAAATCACTGAGACCTATAGAGATGTCAAGGTTAACTGGGAAGTGCAACCCACCTGGAACTCATAGCGATAAACTTTAATCATCCAGAACGGTCCAAAAACTTCAGCCAAGTAAGAAGCCTCATTACTGAAGGGGAACATCATTTGTTGATTAAATGCAAACACACTAAGTGCATTGATCTGAATATGTGACAACACTCACCATGCAAACAGCACACAGCAGTACATAATAGCAGCGCCGATGATAGCAACTGCATTTCCTTCATTTTGAATCTCGTCCCTGCCCACATTAGGGTAGCAAGCGGTCACGTTGACACCCTGGTACTCCACTGAAAAACACACACAAAGCAGATACATGTTCCGGTCTTCTGTTGCTCTGTATAAAGTTAATTTAATTCTGGTTTCTAGTAAAGCCAAAGCAAGTGTTTCTTTGATCCTCTTCACCCTTAAGGGCTTGTGATTCAGTTATACAGGAATTTGAACTGGGCTCCAGTCAATGGAAAACTGTAGGCCTGTTTAAGGACAAATAGATTTCTTCTCAGATGAGATTAAAGCTTTAGTTTGCTATAGATTCAGACAGGACATTGCACGAAATTGTACAACTCCTGAGCTAGTTGTTATTAAAGAATTTATATTATTTCAAAAGAGTTTGTGTGTGCTGAGATGCCGCTTTATGTTTTATAGCAAGCTGACTGTGCATATTCATCAAACATGTCAAAGCATAACCCCATACCACCTGGAGACAACTTATAAGCATTTTTTACACACAATGTTGTAATGATACAGTCTGATGCCTGAACAGACTCCGGACTAATAAAATCCTCTGGTAAAACCAATCTTCCTTTCCGGTGATTTTCATTTCAATATGTTAAAACTCAAACTTCAGTTTATTGTCCTTTACCAGGTTGGAACCATATTCAATTAAAACATCTGGTGTCTTTATTTTCTAATACTTTTCTAATATACCTAAGATTAGTCATTTGAAACACCGAACTCAAACCCATGTGATTATGACTTAGCAGCTTCCATCCTGAGTTCATTGCCTCATCAAAGGTGTTGTTTTTTAAACATTTAATTCAAATATTACAATCTTTGTCACAGATGGATCCTGACCCTTTACTGACATTTCCAGATTTTAAAAGCGGTGTAAGGGTTTCTGGAGCTTTTGTATTCTCCAGTAAATCCTTATTGTTCCTTTATACTCAATTTAATATCTGCTCAATCACAGCAGGACAGGGAATAAAAAAGCAACTTGTTATTAGTTATTATTCTACACTGTTCAGGACCCAAAAGCTACATTTCCCTTGAGACAGGGACTGAAGATAAGCAAAGTCCATGTTTCATCCATATAAAGTACAACTTGAAGGCAGAGCTCAGATAATAGGTATGATAAAAGCTTAGGTTTGTATGTTCTTTCATGGTTCCATTTATGTTCCTGTAGGTCCGAGCATGGCTTAATGGGCCAGCGTGACATCTCAGAATACCTCGGAGAAGCCCTTTACAACTCCTGAGTGTTCAAATGATTGACAGTTGTTTATCCCTTTACTCCTTACATTCACTGTCAACAAGCCCTCATTTTACCCATGACAAGTTGAGCCAGATCGTACTTCCACTCCTGTAACACATTGCCTAATGGCACATAACAGTACCCTCATCATACGTGTGTTAATGGGATGTCATTCGCTGCTTTAAGAATGTGATGTGGGCTACCACATGGCTTTTAATTCAGCTGATGTATGGAAAGGGATCTATGGTTAAATGCAAAAAAATCAACATGAAACACAGTGAATCCTTGCGTTTATTAAACCCTTAAAATGATGCTATGCTATAAATGATATGTTGTTGTGGGAAATATTTTGCTTGATGTGTTGGGCGCATGTGTGTGTGTGTGTGTGTGTGTGTGTGTTTGCTCCACCTTTCTCAGGCGGACGGCTGGACAGGGCGGAGAAGGTCAGGTACATGACATAGCAGCTGATGATGGAGGCCTGCAACAGTCCTGAGCGTGGCTGCTCTGAACACAAGGAAGAAGCCAAAGCAAGTTCCTTAGCAAGTTACTAGCTACTAAATATTTTCAAATACAGTAAACGAAATAAATTCATTGTACACGTCAATATAGTTGTGCAAGTCTCAGATGTAATGTTGATTGATACAGAATTTCATTTTTTTCATTTCATGTCTGTGAAAGTTTTCAAACGTCAAGGGTTGAGTTTCTGATAAGCATTCCAGCATAAAAATCATCACACATCATATTGAACACTCTCTCTCCCAGTTAAGATATGCAACGCCTTTGGGAAACTCAGCCCTGGTCTGAGTACTTTGAAAGCCTGTTGTATTTCCACTCTGATTAATTTACATTGTGGTTACAAGTTACTGGAAATGTCTTCAGCAACTCACTCTGTCTCTCTTTGTTTGTTTACAGGTCTTCAGTCATGAATTCACACATGGTTTTGTAACTATATATGAATTCAGAGCTGCCAGCTATGCTAAACCAGAATTTTACCACAAAAGAAACCCCAAAAAAGCAACTTACAGTTGTGTTTCTCTAAAATAGTTGTCGCTAATATGAAGTATCATTACCATTTTCACTCCTGCCTAAAGTTTACACAGTGTGTTGTATTTTCTAATATTTTACTGAAAACCAGTAATAATAATTGCCCAATCATTTAGCATGTTTGTAGCATGTGTCAGTGGACAATCAGCTCCACGCTAGTTAATGGTAAAACATATTGGCTAAATTGGCAATTTAAGTACTTAAATATTTGTATTTACTACCAATCAGGTGAATGTACAAACTTACTTTATCCATCCATCCATTATCTATACCGCTTTATCCGTCTGGGTGGCGGGGAAGCTGGAGCCAATCCCAGCATCTTCGGG
>JAQQZR010000023.1:9910188-9952058 GCA_030068235.1 Notoglanidium macrostoma | reverse complement strand
GAGAACATGCAAACTCCACACAGAAAGGCACCCTGGGTGACCCGGGGATCGAACCCAGGACCTTCTTGCTGTGAGACAACAGTGCTATCTTCAGTTGCAGTTGTTTTGTAAACATGAACACAATATTGATTTTTCATGCAATGAGTAAAATCTGTCCATAGATATACATATTAGAGATCTATAGATGATGCCATCATTTTACAGACAGCAATGTGAAGCTGTTTGGCTGCATACTGGAATAGAAATGTAAATGTACCATATTCTCACCTAAAATTCAGATAAGCATTAGAGAATATTAAACAAATTCATAACCTGAAAGTATAGATACTACTAGTGGCTTGTATACGGTACATGATTTAGAGAACTCAGTAACAAAATGGATCTCATAAAATGTTAAACCTATTGCAAAAAACAATAAGAAATCATAACTTCAAATGAAACCAATAAGTAATCCAAATCCAAGCTGGCAAAAAAAAAAGCATCATTTCAAACTTATATGCATAAATAATAATGCAAATTTCAACAAGACATTTATGATAAGTACACATGTAAAACTTTTATTACTTTGATTTCAATATTTAAACCTTTATACGAGAATATCTAATGTTAGGCAAATTTATCTGCAAACATTACCAAGCTACTTTAACCTGCAAGACTGGATTGTTTATTTGATAAACCTCAGTCAAGTACATATAATTTCTGATAAGGTGACTTGAAAAAGTTGTCATTGCAGCCAGAGACATGTGTTTAAGAAACTATACTGATTTTATTTTAATAAAAAATGTTAAAATTAAAGGGGACATTCCATACACCTTTCACATATTTTATATTATTTCCTGAGATGCATTTGTGACACATTGGTCCTTTTTTCTCTATACCCTATAAGATAGGACAAGCTGATTTTGCAGCTGTGCCTTAAACATTAAATATGTATTTAGCTTTTCTCTGATCGGCTAACATTAATCCATATTCTGGGTCCAGTTGTGCATTAATTAGCACCTCTCAAATTCATGTTAAACGGTTAGCAACCCCCACAAAATACTTACACACTTAATGGGAAAAAGTTTAACTAAAAGCAAAAACCAACATTTCTACCTAGACAAAACACAATTTATGGGCCTAAAAAAGTGTGGTACAAGGGTTACAAGAACTGTCATTCACACCCTCACCGCCAACTTATTGAATTGTAGGTAAACTCTGAGAGGTAAGCAATGGCTTCAGTGCCAGGATTACAGCCTGACATGTATGAACCTCAGTCAGCAGAGGAAAATGAAGTAGAGGACACTGAACCAGTGCCACAACCAAGACTACAGAGACCGTTCACATTGGAGACCTGCTGTGGTTATGGGTACAGCCCAGTGCGAGATTCACACCCTCTCGGTCAGATTTTCAGAGAGCTGGAAGAATATGCAGACTCGGGTTTTCTTTTGTGCACCCTGAAACAGCACACTCGCACTTTCTTCCTGACATCTCTGCTTGCTCCTCTGGGTATCATTCGCTGAATAACTAGGCTCACTTGTCTTGATTCAGATTGCTATAGGCAGTAAAATGTTAACGATTGGGTGGTACCATAAAAAATTAGAAGAGATTCTGTGTAATAAGCATGCACTTTTGTAATTGGCCTGTTTTCTCTGCCTATTTTCTCTGCCCAGTACATCCTCAATCAAATCAACATATATCAAAAACAGCAAGTTTTCCATGACATGCCCCCTTTAATGCAGGGGCTTTTAAAAATGCCACCACATGTCTTAAAGACAAAGGGCTGTAAAAATTTGTGAGTCAATAGGGCACACACTTCTGCAAGTGTACATTGTTGCAGAAGTGGCCTCATGAGTATGCTCTCTGATGCTCAGCCATCTAATGTATTTTTTGCTTTCTCCATAGTTTTGCCTTTGAACATAACTCACCATGCAGGAAAGAGTCAGTGGGGATGAAGAAGGCAGCTGCGACCATCCCGAGCAGTAAAATGAACTTCAAGAACCAGAATCTGGTAAAAGCACAGGAGAACGTGAACTGTTTTTATTATACACATGTAAATCTGTAAACTGTGAACAGATGGGCAGAGTGAGTGTAAACTCTATTTCTAGCTCACAGTGAGCTTTGTCTCTTGTATCTCAGCCCTGTTTGTCCCCTGGCCAATGCTCTGTCCTGATATGTAAGAGCTTTAGTGCTGAGCACATGGTGTGGCCCTGTTATACTCACTAAGAGCCTAATCCCTGGATGTCCATTCTTCAGATCCTGAGCCACAGAGCAATTGAAAAAGAAGGAAAGTAACTAACTGGGATCAAATGCAATGCTTAACAGACCAAATATGCTAAATACAACATTGGACATAATATAGTGGTGACACGAACATGAAACTGAGCCAGGTATCTGGTGCGTGTCTTATATTATATGTTCTTATTTTAGTGCTAAAGACAAGTTATAGAAAAATAAAAAAAAGGCTGGTTATTTTGTATATATAATAATGTACATGAGTTTATTCATTTCCATGCATCATGTTTTAGAGGTACATTACAAAGTGTGTTATCGATTAACCTATACATTATATATATTATATATTATTTCCAGTGGACGCATTCTATACCTGAAACACATCAAATGTGTTTATATTGAAAAATTTCTGATATGCTTAGAGATTCTTCTGCTAATGTGTGCATTGGTGCTGTATTTTCATTATTCCTGTGAGATGTTAGGGCTGGTGTGCCACTTTGTCACAAGTATTCATTGCTAATGCAGTTAAAATAATGCTTAATAGGAGAAAAATGTGCAATCTCAGACATAAAGGATAGCAGTCAGATTTTCCTGTATCTCTTAAAAAATAGCAAGTACTTCTTTTCTCACTCATCATTTTTTAGCAACAGACACTGGCATGCTAATGAGAAATCCAATGTAGAAATAGTGGAGAAAGCAAACATTGGACTCAAAGTTTCATAATACAATGCAGTTTTACGATACAGTTACGCAGAGATGAGGCAGAGAATCTGCTTGACTAGTTAGCAATCTACAAAATGAATAACCTGTTCATTTTGTAGATTGTAGATTCAAAACATGTTGATGGTGACATTAACATGAAAGTAAATGAGAAAATGAAAGAACTAGACAGACGAAATGACTAAAGCGCTGCTGCATCGCTCTCTTTAGGTAGAGATAAAGAGCTTATAGGAAGTTACACCAACATGCTGATGAAAAACGTGACTCCAGAATTTCATCACAAAATATATCTTTGAGGATTAAATTGAAGATCGCATGTTAATGGGGAGGCATCCAAAGAAAGATTGTTGATATTTGAACTTAACAGCCAAAAAAATACACACCTCCCTTCAGCGCTCCTTCAGAAGCTCCGCCCCCAAAATTCATGTATGCGCACTGCCAATGCAATGATACTAACAATGACACTCCCATCTCCTTCCTCCACTCGCCCCTGTCATGTGATTGGCTGGAATATGCCCCCTGTTACTGATTGGCTGGAAAAGTGTTGTGTGGTTCGGTTTGAGCTACTTTCTTTGTTTCCCCGTTTACAGAGCCAGGCTGTGTACGAGCACCGGATTCTTTTCAGCACACACACAGAATAAACAGCTAGTGGACCATAAGTTGATATTTGCTAAATTTGACAATAAGTTTTATTGGATTAGAATCGATGACTGCACCTTTAATTATAAAGATTAATATGGAAGTTGTTCAGAGTGGAGTTTTTTTGTGTGTATGTTACTGCTACTGTGATTTTGTGTATGTGTGTTACTGGTACTGTTAAAAAAAGAAAAGGCCTCTGTGATCAGTGAAGAACTTCCTTCTGATTGATTTGTCATGTTACTGACCCGTTGTGGATGAGAGCTCTGAAATCCTGGCTGGACTTCACATCCACAAGGAGAAGGGCCATCATCAGGTAAAAGCAGGCTGTGCCGAAGCAGACCCTGTAGACTGCAGAGTATCCGACCAGCATCTCACAGTTTCCTCCACCATTTGCCTCATCACAAACTACATTAAAGAAAGGCACCTAGAGGAGATGAACAATAGCATCTACGTGAGATGAGGTTTCAGTGCTATCCCATTGTGTGCACCGTGACTGAATGTCTTTAGGCTGTGTCTAAGGCATATTAATGCCAGTTTGAATTTGAAACATCAATGGATTTAGAAAGACTTGGAAGACAAGATATGTAAAAAACTACTCACATTCTCTCTCACGGCCTCAGAGACAGTACGAGACAGCATGAGGCATGATACGGTGCAGGCCAGGATGTGGAACAGGGTGTACATCAAACGTGTGCTTGTGGAGGACTTGACAGGTGGACAGAAGGAGCAGCATAGTGAGCATGGAGCGGGACCACAGCAGCAACATATCTGTAGGGAAGGAGGGGAAATTTGTGTTACGAGGGAAGTCTGAGTTCTTTTTCCTGACTGATGTAGCATTGAGAGAACAACAACATTGTACTCATTTATAGTATAAGATTTGTAAAAACAAGTCAATTCCTGTAACAACTTAAATCATAGCAGCTATAAACAGTCACTCTCTCTCCAGACTTTTTCTCTCCGAAAGCTAATAAAAACCACAGCTTTTCATGTTGCTAAGTAAAAGATTTTCCTATTGGAAAACTTAAAGTTATAGCTGAACCACTGCCTGGTTAAAGGTGCTGACACTTGAGACTCATCATATCATCATCACATCCACAATTACACATGTTTTAAAAATCTGTTTATATGTCGTGTCTGCCATTTAAGTCGCAGTTGTTAATATGGAAACAAATACATTAATATAATGTTACAGCTGGAAATCACGTCCGAGTCTTGCAGTTATAGAAAATTAAGCCACACCTGCTGACCAATGAGAATCAAGCATGCAGGTATAAGAATTTATAATAATGGAGGAAACTTCATTAGACATATGATAGCTGTTTTTACTATGGTTTACTATGGTTACCATGTAAGTATTTTTTTAAATACTTTTAAGATATTTTTTTACTTCTTGTATAAAAGCCGTGGGGTTTTCTGACTATTCATCTACAAAGTGGAGCAGAGAGTGGTTTGCTGCATGCTGTGTCTAAAGTCCCTAAAATGTCATAAAGGCCCAATATAACAGCCGTAGCCATAGGTGAATCTGATAAATCTTAATATACAAGACCACATATTGATATTTATTCGAATCATTTTTGTACCACAGCTTTTTTTCAGAGGTTAATCGAAACTGTCCTAACTGACCTGAAATGGTAGTCATGTTTGATGGTGTTATGGTCTACTGTGTATATTGACTACAGTGTAACCGCTCCCATTGTACAATCCTAGAGGGCTTGTACAGATTTAAAAACAATCTGGGTGGGTTTTTTTTTTCATTCCCAGGCTAGTCTGTTTTATGAAGACAGAGCTAGATACCTGAGAGAAAGTTGCTACATATAGTTTTAACTGTTTTGGGAGGATGAATGTTGAATATCAGGTCTACAGATTATAACCTACATTTAGCTGTGTGCGTGTCTGTGTGAGAGTTTACATTGAGGGTAGGGCTGCTCAGATTGGGATTAATCCATATAGCTCAGGGCATCTGGATTTTTCTAATGGATCTAGGCTGGTAGGTTACACAGAGGTCAGACTGATTTCCTGAACTGTATTGTTTGGGCTAAAGCTACATCAATTCACCTTGTGATCAAACATTTCCTCATATTATACAGTACTTTCAATCATAAAAGAAATTACGGCATATATGATAAACTTTATACATCATCAAAAGCATTCAGTCTAGCCAGTGTGACTGGATAAACATCGAATTCACTGAAATTGAGTTTCATCAAACATCACAGAGAAAAACAAATCTCCAGAATTAGAATGCGATTAAAAGCCAAGTATACAAATAGCATGATTTACTTTTATTTGAGCCACAAAGTCACCATTACAGATTTAACTGAGGCTGTCCTGAGCAGCTCTGTAGGATCCTTAGGAGTTTCTGAGTTACCGGAGTATGAAATGCAACATATGAATGACACTCTTCATAGACGTTAGGGCCAAGAGGTTTATATTGTCTCAATGATATTTGAGAATAACTTTTGCTGAGATGAGGGATGTGGAGAAACTTTGAATTTAAATGTATCATCTTCTATCTAGAGGCATGGCCAGACGTCTTACACAGGGATGGCCATGTTAGACCCAATGACTTTACTGGGGTGGTGATCTAGGGTGGTTCAAAATATGAATCCACATCCACAGAAATGACAAAACGTAGCTGCCCCTATCAGACATAAAAGACAAAAAAGTAAAATTTAGCTATGACTTTTTTGTAGCTTACCCAAGCGACCTTCATTTTTTGTCTAGTAAGCTGGAAAAAAGTCATAGCTAACATAACATTGAGTACAGCTTACAAAGTAGGTTAACATTATTGAGTCGATATAATTAGCAAACAGTAGATAATAATGAATTGAAGAAATCTTATGTCAGTGAAGGCAGGAAATGGTTTCCTTCTGTGTAAGATAGCTAAACTTACTTGTTCGTGTGTGACATTACACTTGTTGACAGTTCTCCCTGTTGAACATTGTTCATTATCATGTTCTAGAGGTTATTCTGTTATTTTTCAAAGATTAACAGCTGAAAGTTTTTCCCTATAAGTTTTGCAACATGACACTGGTATCCGCAATGATAATGTCTTACTGGAGTGTCCATGCTTCCAGCTTGGGTGGCACTGGCCATGCCTTAGCTATGCCTGTGTCTACACATCATCTCCACAATGATGGACATGTAGAAAGCACAAAGCACGTTGTGTTTCCAGAACACTGCATTTCTTCACCAAGTTTAGTCCATTGGTAACTAACAATACTCACTCTGCAATTTGACCTTATTCAAACCATTGATCCATCATGCCTAAATGAACAACAATAATCATTCTGCTAATATTTACAGATGTCATTGTATACTCCAAAAACAGTAACATTATTTACCATTTACCTATTTAATTTCATCTTATCTAAAATCTATACCTAAACTTCATTTCATGCAAACCCTGCAAACCATTCCCAATATTTTTAAGATCTGTAAGATATATTATATAGCAACGCTATACAGTTGCTTTATCAGTGTTAATACACGGACTGAATTATTACACAGATCTACCACTTACAGAAAGGGAAAGGAGAGATATCCTGATAACAGCCTTGTCCTGATTCTTTTCTACACAGCACCATTGTTTTATCCACAAGCACAAAATTCACTACACTTTATGGCCGACAAATTGACTAGGTTTGACTTGCAATATGGCCTAAGATTGCTTCACCTGATATATGGGTGATATGGGGAACTGTGCAAACTGTAATGGAAAATATGGATTTACTGTCTTCCTCAACTGCCGAGCAAGTATTGAGCTATTCCAGTCCAAAATGCAACCATGCGAGGTTAATAGGTTCAGACACTGCAATGGAAACACTATAGAGTCCACAGCAAGAGATACAACTGAACATCAAGTTATGTGAGAATAGTCCCTGCATGAGAAATGCTTTTACATTGGCCCATTAAACACATGTCATGTACCAAATCTGAGACCATTTAAGCAAGTAATCTGACCTTAAACAGAAATGTTGTTTAATTTGTTGTTACCAGTGAAAGTGTCAAATGATGTTGATGATATCGGAAGTATATCTTTGACAGTTATAAGCCAAACACACCCAAAAAACATCCACACCTACAACTGAGTGCAAACATTTGTGTATCATTCGTCCAAAAACAAAGCTACTGTATTTGTTGACCAGTATTTATTCAGTCCTCTTATCATACCAGTCATATCAGTCATTCTCTGTCTTCTCCAAAGGTGAAAATCTTTACATTTTTTCTCTTATGATTTCAGTGGTATGTTTGTAATTGTTGTCTCATTTCAGAATCCTTATCTCATGTTAATACCTATTTTTGTACATACATTTGTAAATTAGAGGGGGCACAAACTTTTGCACTTGTAATACAACTATTTTGAAATGCATTGGAGAAGATATGATTCCACTGACTATTTCATTAGCATCACAATGCATAAAACCCTGCATATACAGGCCAAGAGCTTCAGTTAATGTTCAAATCGAACATCAGAATGGGGAAAACTCTCAGTGCTCTTCATGACTCTGATTATGTTATGGATTTTGGTGTCAGATGGGCTGGTTTGAGTATTTCAGAAACTGTTGATCTCCTGAGATTTTCATACCCAACAGTCTCTATAAGGTATACAAAATGGTGCAACAACAAGATAAATGCAGTGAGCAGCCTTGTTGATGAGAGAGTTCAGACGAGATTGACCAGACTGATTTGAACTGACAGGAAGTCTACAATAATCTTTAACCTTGCTTTTCAGCTGTGACGTGCAGAAAAGCACCTTAGGATGCACAATACGTCAAACCTTGAAGTGTATATGTTGCAACATCAGAAGGCCACATTAGGTTCCACTCCAGTCAGTCTGGAACTGGACAGCTGATAATTGGAAAAAGACCAGATAATGTTTTTTCCAGTCTTCCACTGTCTAGTTTGGGTGAGTCTGAATCCTCTGTAGCCTCAGATTCCTGTTCTTGGCTGGCAGGAGTGGAACCTGATGTGGTCGTCTGCTGTCGTAACCCATCCACCACAAGGTTTGATGTGTTGTGTTTAGTCAAAGGTTTACAACTTTTAACATTAACACATTACCATGTTAAATGAAATCCACTTTGGCCTTTGTTTTTTTCTGGTTTAAAACTAAAACAACCTTCAACAAAATGTCCTTAGAAACTCCATATCTGAATGAGAATGTACAATTCATCATAAGGTGACTATTAACAGATGAAAACAGAGTTAATAATCTAGAGATTATGCTTTTTTTTATCTTCAGAAATTAAAATAGCTTCTAACAAGTTAAAACTACAAGAGATGAACTACTCCAGAATGAAAATTTCTATGCATTTGTGATTGAGATGTAGAAAGAAGTATTTTATTCAGATTCAAACTCCTCTAACAACAGTCTTCTAGCGATCTCATCAGCACTGCATTCAAATCTCTCTCACCTGGTAGGCCACCATGTTGAGGAAGTAGTTGTAGACACCTTTGCGGGTTATCACCTGAGCAGTTGACATGCCTGCTTATGTGATCACCTCTACCAAAACCTGATCAAAGAACTCCAAAGACCAGTTGGTGATGTTTGAAAATATGCTAATTTAAGGTATTGAGAGGTCTAGAAGATTCCCCAGATTTCTCCTTAAGGACTGTGATCCTTTTAACTTCTCCCAAGAAGTTCTCAGCAGTGGTTCTCAGGGCACAGAAGATTCCCTGCTGCACACACATTCATCCTTCTAAGCGTAGTGAACCCAAAATGAACAGTATCCAGTGAACTGGCTGAGGGCAGTGAACGGAGCCAGTAGAACAAGTGATCGAGGCTGGATGCCTGATAGCCTGCCTTCTCTTTACCCAGAGAGATTAGAGAGGAGGGGGGGACTGTTACGTGTATTAGTCCATCTGTCTTGCCCTTCCCCCAGGCAGCATCACAGCATGGGTGCAGAAAAAGTCTGATTGGTCCAGAAGCTTCAATGGTAAATAATGCAATTAAGTACAATGCTGTAATTGAAGTCTTGGAGATGACTTTATAGTTCCTTTTCCCAGTTAAGAGACACTCCCTATTCTGTGAGCTGAAATAGAAGCTACATACATAATCCAGTCATTAGACCTTGACCCAGAAAGACAAAGAGGAAGAAAGACAGACAGAGAACTCACATATGTCTGGATAAAGTGCTCACACTATCCTGGAGAATGATGGATTTCATAAAGAAATTCTTAAAGCTTCAGTAAATGAGCATCATGAAAAATGTACTAGACAATATACAATGCACCGAATTAACATAAATGTATAGAAATCATGATGTATAAACTCTATAATTAGTGTGTGATTCTTATGCAGAAGATAATTATATACCATATGTTTATTGTATATTTCATATCTTCTGGAGTACTTATTATGAGGACGGAGCACTTATTTATTAAGCAACAAAATCCTGGCAATTCATGCAAGCCTTGTCCCAAACCCTGATTAGTATGATATAATGTAAGATTCTGCTGCTTTGCAACTCATTTCACTACAGGAACAGGTTTCAATTTACTGTCAAGTTTACTGAATTATCACTCAAGAATAGTTCTTAATGTGTAGGCGTGAATGCCTAAAGCACCAAGTGAACAAAATTGTAGCTTCTCTTAAAAAAAGGAGCAAAAAATGCTTAAAAATGTGTAACTGAAGGCCACTAATCCGTGGTTGGATACATCAGACTGCGAGTAATTTCTCTAAACCAATTAGTGTATGTTAAAGTAAACAGGTCATACACACAACAGGCCTCCATTCTTTCTCACACACTGAAAACATCAGATGGCCAAGTGACCTCACTGATAATTGGGGGCCTTGTGAGAGAAGGGGCACCTTGTGAAAAGTGTGTTTTTCAGCATTCAGTTCAAAGCACTGCAGTAAATATTTCATTTACAATTTCTTATGGAGCTAGATTACAGCAGCTTTGCACTGAAAATGTGCCAAAAAGTCACAGATCAATGATAAAAGATATGATGGGTTAGGTTTTCATAAATCTTGCATCTGAATCTCAAAGCTCGAAATCAACCCTACGTTTTCAACATGATGCTAAATCTTATCTAAAGAGCATTTAAAAGACAGATAAAAATGTTATGAGAACACATTCAGGTCATGAGGCTATATTTAGTGATCCAAGTTACATTGCTGAAAAATAAACTACACATGCACAAGTCTAAATAATTTCTAGTCTGTATTCGTCTCTTACTTGCGCCCAGCAACAGCACCAACACATCACTTGTGAGTAATCAAACTGTCAGGAGGAGCTCCAGGTCCACAGATCAATCATACAGGAGGATGAAGATGTTGGTGATGATGGAGTAAAAGCACCTGTCAAACTCCTGAATCATTCCTCAATCAAACGCCACAGGTCAGGATAAGCACTTAGACTGGATAATAGATGTTGTCTTTGAAGTTGGAAAGCTTTCCTTTTTGTTAAGCTGATTATAGGGAAGTTGAAGGATTGGTTTGGCAGGCAGGAGGTGGGAACAAGTAACAGGTCAAGTTTTTGTAAACGTCAGAAAATTCTATTAAATTCTATTTTATTTATATCACGTTTTTAAGAATGGACATTCTCACAAAGCAGCTTTACTGAAATCCAGATATAGATATAGATTCAGATCACAGTCATGAACAAGACTCAAAAGTCTCATTTTTACCTTTAAATCTATTGTATTCAAGTAAAATTATCAACTGAACAATGGATGAGACTTAAACGGAAGCAGAAACTGTCTTCAATAGGTGCAGTCTTTGGGTTATCACAGTGAGACCATATAAAGTTTCATCCTTAATACAGTGACATCATGACTGTCATCTTTACAAAAAAAATGTATTAACAAATAAAATGTAAATATTGTAATTTGTGAAACTAGACATCAGGCAATGTGGCTATTATTGCTCCAGTATCATATGTATTTCAACAACAGCATATTTGCCAGATGTATGTTATTAATTTAAACCCACTGGCTACTGGTTATATTAGGTTATTAATTTAGTTTACATTTTAATTTAAACTCATAGACTACTTTTATTCACTAGCATAATGACAGATCATTTAGAAATGATTTGTTGTAGTAAGTTGGCAAATAATGTAAGTCATATAATGAAAAAAACTATAAATATAAAAAATATGATGATATATACTACTACTACTACTACTAATAATAATAATAATAATTATTATTGTTATTATTATTATTACATACTGTTACAGTTAAGAGTTATTGTTGATGTTGTTATGACATTTTTAAACAGTGTATCAGAAATGGCTGGGTTTTTATTTCCCAAGTCATTTTACTTAAATTATTACAATTAAACATTTCTAAATTTGTCATTATGTTATTGACTGAAAGTAATCTACAATTTTTTAATATTCAATATTTGATATTGATAACCTATTTGATAACCTAAATAAAAAGTCAATTAGTTATTAGCTAGCCAATGAGTATGAATTAATACTCTAAATAAAGAATTATAAATTACATAATACTGTATGATGTAGGGGGTTAAGGGGCCACATCTTTAATCTTTAAATGATCACTGTACATTTTCATTATTGGGTCATTTTTAAGCATTGTGTCAGAAATCCATGTGAACATGTGTTTTCGTGAGCGTTTTTATTTTCATTTGTTTGTTTGTTTTCTCACTAGAAGCGGAACTAGTCACGTCACTCGCCTCGTGTGTGTTACCTTGATTTGTTCTCGGGTCTTTTCCATGTTCTCTTCCGTTTGTTCCGGATGCGGATGGAGGCGAACATGGCGGCTGAGGGAGATGTGGATTTGGACCTGGAGGCGGATGAGAATTGCACCGGGAAGCCGACAGAAAAACCACGCAAACACGACAGTGGGGCTGCTGATTTAGAAAGAGTCACCGATTATGCAGAAGAGAAAGAAATCTCAAGTTCTGACTTGGAAACGGTGAGTTGAGTTTTTAGTAAAGGCTAACAATGATTGGTAACCTAGCCGTGTTAGCTAACCATGTGCGGAGGAAAAGCACCGTGTCTAATAAGGAGAGGTCACTGTATGAGATAAAAGAGTTACTTTAGACAGTTGTTTAATGTGTGAGAGAGAATGTGCTACTTAAGAGTGCCTTGTGCTTTCCATTAGCACTGGATCTTACCAAAAAAGTATGAAACGTGCTAAACGGACTGATAGCATGGGCTGTAAGGCTGTAATCACTCCTGCTTAATGTGAATGGCTGGAGTCTAAATGACTTTCTAGTGCACTTACACTACAAATGTATTGAATTATTTCTTAGCCTATGTAGTGCACTTATGTAGGGAATACAGTGTGTACAGGAAAATGACTCGAGTGAAAGTTAAAGTAATACAAAACATAATTATAAAAATAGCTGATATGTACTTATGTCCAAATAGAGACATTTTCCCCAATTGTTTTAATTCCTAGTTATAAGTGCAGCATGTCATCTCTTACGCGTTTTTATTATTATTGTTATTATTACTCTCAGAGTATTTTAGATATCCATCTGTATAATAATGAAATAAATAAACCATTAAATAAACTCCATTGCATCCTATTAATCATGGCTGAAATTTGTAAGACTATATTCTGTACTATAGACTATATACTTTTCATCGTGATGCCTTGTAGTTTAGTATGCGGTGTTAGTCACGTGACCACCTGTCAGTACACTTAGCTTGTGGGCGGAGCCTCTTCAGAGCTGCGTTAGACAGGTTTATATTATATTTGTTTAGAGTTTTTAGTGACTGAACCATAATGGAGTCATATGTGGTGGTGGGAGTTGCGGAAAAGATTTCAGTCAATAAATCTGCTTTACTTTTAATGTTGGAGCAGTAGTGCAGTGTACATGCTGCAGTCATTTTTTAAATAAACACTAGCATGAAACTAATTAAACTATTTATCACTTTATTTCTTGTGTATAACTCATGAGACCTCTGAATTGTCTCAATAAATAGGGAAGTTTAAGTAAAACTCGCATCATGTGTGTGTGTGCTGTAAGGTCATCACTCCCTCCATTCATAACTGCTTTATCCTTGTTAATGTTGTAGTGGATCCAGAGCATTTCCTGGGAATACACCCTGGTAGACCATCCCAGGGTCACACACACACACACACACACACACACACACAGTCCATTCCCACTGAATGCCGTTTATTATACTGCTGTAGTGATGTCGTAGGGGAATGTGAGCAAAACGGTGAAGGCGAAATGCTAACCTGACCTAGTATCATTAATGTGAATCATTTGACCTCTTCAGTGGGAACTAAACCCGTCTCATTAACGTGTTGTGACCGGTCGTGACGTTGCTAGCGTTGATGATGTGTTCGCTTTTAAATGTTGAGTCTGCGATTTCTGATAATAAAAATAAAAATGGCCTATTATTAATTTCTGTTACTGACACAAAAACAGAATGACCAGATGTACACGGACCATTAATGCCCGTTAATAATCGGTTAAGTAGGCTAAAGAAAAAAAAAAGAGCTATTACGAACCGGAATGCGCTGAGAGCACCCCATGTTGCCATGGTAACGCTGACTATAACACAGTGAGCGTAGTTCTCTGTTCACGTAGGAGGCTGTTTGGCCGATCGTTCCAGCACAACACATTTCCTTTTAGCGATACAGTACATTAGGTTCATTATTAGTTATCTATCGCTCACAGAACATTCTCGCTCTTCGTACCAAAGCGGGTCGCCCAATTAAAGTCCCACACGCCCAAATGTTACCCGACCCTGACTGTAGTAGGCTACGTTCTGGCACGTTTGCATACTACTATGCAAGTGTAGATGTATGCATGTAGTAGGTATTGTTCAACTACTATTACATGCCTACTGAGTATTCAGACACACTGTGGATGGTGTACTTTTTATTTTGTGTACTATACAGTATAGCAGTATGAGTATTCAGATGTATTATTCTTATTTGGGGAAACACTGGATGTAAATGGTGCAATGATTTTGCGATTGAACTACCGTCACTTACATAAATACAGTGAGGTGGGAAGACAGGACACCAATTACTCCACAGTTATGGAGCACTCGGTGGGAATGAAAATTTGTTGTGTATGCTGTGGTGTTTTTACCTGAACATTAACGGCTCTTGCATGCGATGGGTATCATTCATCACACCTGGGATAGCAGGATAGCTAGTCCACCTGCTGGCATGTTTTTTGTTGGAAACCAGGGAACCTGGAGGAGTTTTAAGATCTTATAAATGCTGTATTTCAATTTAAATCAGTGGTCAGAGCATAAGATGGAACAGTAGGACATACAGGAGCCTGGCTTGTTTGGATTTTTGATTTGGTCGATGTGAGTAGGGTTTAATGTAATGTGCAGTCACTGTAAATCATATAGAAGTTATATCTCTAAAACCAAGCCAGCACAAATGCATGGTATACATTTTGTTCAGTTTTTCAGGCAGTGTACAAATTCACGGATATAAATAAGCCAAATACAACTACCGTAACCACAGCTGTATTTGATGCCCCGTGTCCAGTCTGCTGTAATGAATTGTTGATCTATGAGTTCTGGGGTTTTCTGCTCACTGTATATTTCATCTGCTTTTGCATCGGTTTGAAGGCCATGTCTGTGATCGGCGACAGGAGATCCAGAGAACAGAAGGCAAAACAGGAAAGGTAAGGAGATAGTTACTCTCTTCTTTTCTTTTCAAGTCTATAGACATGGCTAAATGCATTGTTTATGTTCTCCACAGAGAAAAAGAATTGGCCAAAGTTACAATTAAGAAGGAGGACGTAGAGCTCATTGTACGTATTACGAGAGTTTGTGTACACACAGCTGCTGTATGATTAGACCTCGCTGCCCCTGCAGAAACCTGACACTGTTTTTGATCCACAGATGGCCGAGCTGGAGATTCCACGCAGCGTGGCCGAGCGCAGTTTGAGGGAACACATGGGGAACATTGTGGAGGCTTTGATTGCACTGACCAACTGAATTGTTGAGACCCAGCTGTGACCGGTAGCATGGGCATCGGAGTGCCTCTTTCTCAGCAGTGACTCCGCTTCACACTGAAGTCTATTCTCTCTAATAAAACTGCTCACCTGTTCACCAATGCAGTTCAGCCATGTCCACCTCTCAGCTTTTGTAAAGACTTCCTTAATTTTTAGTAACTGTTTTTGTACAAATATTCAATGTGTGAATAAGACCGAGGCATGTCTTGGAGTTAATGATCCTGTTATAGTAATTTATTCACAATTACAACTAAGATTTTTACAAAGGTCTGAGCAGAACAAAACTCTGTAAAGGAAATCCATCGGATGTACAAAATTAAAATGCAATAAACCAAGATTTGTTGCCTGTCGCTGTAACAGCTTTCATCTTCCCTGTTACATAAACACAGAAGGGGACTTGGGTGGAAAAGAAAGTGTAAAAACAGTCATTATTTCAGCTGCATCTGAACTTGGAAACGTCCAGGACATAATTCATGTCTTCCTCTTCTGCACTGCTGGCCGGTCAAGCATGTCTCTCATGCCCCCTGCCTTCTGTTTGAAGAACTTGGTGTTCTGGGCGCTCTCCTGAGCCCAGGCGGAGTCAAACGAGGTGGTGTCTTGATCCACAAGATGCGTGTACTTAGTGCGTCCTGAGCGACCAAAGTTCTTGACCTGAAATAGCGAGACGGAAATATAATTAGTTCCTTATGATTATAGAACTGTAGTCTAGTCAGATCGGCTCCAGCAGTCATATTTGGGGTTATACATGCTGGGCTGGCAGCAAACTCAAACTCCCTCACATTTCAGCACATATACCACAAATACTCGGTGCTAACTTTCTCCAAATTTGACTGGCATTGCTACTTACACCCACCAAGTTCCCCATTACAGGATAGCTACCAACTAGAGAGGGGAAGAGCAAACACACTTCCTCCAGAAATCAAGATAGTCCTTGCTGCAAAACCAAAAGTCCTGGAGGTGGAGCTGAATCTGAAACTCCTCCTATAAGCCTAACCCATAACCCACACAACGCTGCACAACGCTGCACAACACACTGAACCAACCTGAAACACAGCGGTTTTGGACTTTTGTCTTAACTCCGCCCAGGTGGGAGGAGCTGGATCATGTCCGACTCCACCCCATGGGCGTTCTGTCCTGCAGTGAGTTGTTCTTGGACCATCTTTCCGAACTGCCGCTCATGCTGCCGTCACAAGGCAGCTGAACTCTCAGTAGTTAGTGGCTCTCTGACTGACAGCGGGTCTTTAACTTTGTTCTTGGGGTGCTTTTACAGCGTTTAGCCTGTTTGCATCGAGCCCCGGTATGCTAGTATGTATCGATGCGGTTTGTTTTAAAGCAAGAGAGAATGCAGCGATCACATTTGGATTGGTTGTGGATCAAAACAACTGTCCGAGTCTGAGAGCAGCAGTCTGGATACAGCTCAAAGTGAACTCTGTCGTTAGACTGCAAGGAATAAAAAAAAGATTCTAGCTTAAAATCAATGCAGCTGCAGTACGTGAACCCAACATGCAGTGCATTTTAGTTTGATCACTATTTTTGTAGGTGCATGATAAATTCCCCAAGAACTGGGAAAGTGACGTGTTCTGGATATTTGGACCAACAAACAGAGATTGAAAAACACGCTGAACACTTTAAGCTTTGTTATTTCTACAATTATCTAACCTCTGTTCTTTTCTGATTTGTACACACTTTTCCCTCGCTATGTTTCTGACCAATGAATGCAAGCGTTTTAAAGAGTACAATCCCCTCGGCAAACGTTTTGTTTCTGATTACTTATGTACAGTGTGAATCCAAACAAAACAGCAAATGAACCTAAAGCTTCAAATTCACCACGATTGAGAAAACGGACCAATACACCTGAAAGCATCCTAACAGGAGCCTTAGGGTGCACTCACTCCATATCCGAGTGCCTCGTACTGCCCCCCCGGGGAGCGACGGCGCCCCCTCCACGCTCCCCTGCTGCTCTGAGCTCACACTGCGCTTCTGTACTGCTCCTGGGGCGCCTGTCATTACGATGCAACTTTCTGTATTGAGAAGTGCTTTGGCTTAGCCTGATGTTAAATTGTGGATTATTTTGGGTGCGGGGACACATGGCCCTCTCACATGCCATACAGACTTATCAATTTTCAGTAATGCTGCATGCATAAGAAGATTTCTATGCATGCAGCAGACATTGCAGGAGGGATTTGCAGCTTTACTCGCCAACTACAATCTGTGTTCATGAATAAAGTGAGAGCCAGATCTCTTATTAACTCTAATATTCTCCACTGAACTGACAAACGCACGTGATGGCGCTCAGGTTCGGTGCGATTAGTGATCCACACTAGTCAATCGAACTGGTCTCTGGGGGTCAAACCACTATAATCTTTTGTGTCATAGCACACATCTAGCCAACAGCACATGCTGCCAAATGACAGAGAAACGGAGTCTAAAAACTGAATCCGAACCAACCTGCATAACTTTGGGCAGAATAGTTTTGTTGAAATGATCCTCGAGTGTTGGTGCGCTGAAATCCCTCTTGAAGACGTCTTGCTCTTCATCCTAACACAAAAGCAGGAAAAGCAGTTTAGCAGGAACCTTTGGAGTGTAATAAATTGCCCGTCTTCCTGATTGGTTCACCCTCGAGCTCCACTCACCATGAAGAAGGCTCCTCTGTGGTAGTACTTCTGCAGGAACTTGTATTTGCCCTTGATCGCTTTGTTGGTGACGACTTTCCCGCTGACGCGGAGTTCAGCTCTGCGCTCCTCCTCTGTGAGATTGCGGAATCGCTCGATCTCGGCTTTCTCCTTCTCGATTCTAGAGATCACACGGGACATGAAGGCGAGTCTTTGAGACTTGGAACCACACGAGAAAATACTTTACCGTGCTCATTAGACAAAAACAGAACTTACACTTCTCGAGCCTCTCTGTCCCTCTTGATTCGCTTCAGCTCTCGGACCTTCCAGGCCTCGTATTCCTCTTCTTCATTTTCTCCGTCTGTGTCCAGGGCTTCCAGAGCGGCCAGCGTGCGTTTGTTCTCCTCAAACTCCTTCTTGGCTTCCTCTTCTACGATCTTCAGGGTGTAGCGACGCCTCTCCTCTGCCTGCTTCTTGGCCTCGATTTCCAGCTCCTTCTGTCTCTGCTCTTCTGCCTCACGTTCAGCCACAGTCACCCTGTCCTTCCTGACACACACACACACACACACACACACACACACACACACACCATGTGTTACACTGTACTGAGCAGATTACTTATACCTTAGGACTTCAAAAATCTATTTTCTCCAATACATGCTCCATGCTATTGTTTCAGTTTGAGTGCTGTGCCTGTTGTGTAATGATGACATGTATATCCGGGCTATGGTGCTCTAATCAGGGTTATCTTTGAGAATTTATACAAATTATACAAATTTAGTGACTCAGGCAGTCAAAACCCTTACAAATGTCACCACCAGATGTCCTTCGACAAAACTAAGTGACGACGTAAATTGCATTTCATAAAATACATACACTCCATGGTATAGCAGGTTATTAATCACTAACCAGTGCATACAAGCCGGTCACATTTGGCTATACCTGCTTTTTAAATCAAGATACGGATGAAAAAAGGACCCAATACAATCAGTGTAATAATTCTATGCTGATTTACAACTGGAGAACTGTCTTCTGGCTGTTAACCAGATTGCCGCAACCCGTTGCACAAAAAGAGTTTGTCTTTAGCTGAGCAAATCAACACAGTGGCAGTTCTCCCGGTCAACTGTTTTTTGCCATTATAACTAAGTTTAAGTGTTTTGATTGCACACAAAGTTTCATGTGCGTGCGTGCGTCCGTGAGTGCGTCCGTCTGTGGGATGACTGGATTTGAAGTCTTTATTTCCAGAAGTTAGCAAGACCATCAATAGAACTTACAGTGCTTTTAATACTTCTACTGTTGCTGGAAGTCCTATTGAGGACCTTCTTACTGTGGCTTTATTATAACGTTACACTTGTCCTGAAAATGCTGGACGTTCTGTTTACTCACTTGCGGATGAAGACAGGTTTTAACCGCGGTTCAGTTTCGTCCTCGCTGTCTGTGTACTCCTCATACTCCGACTCCGACTCCGAGTCTTCTCCAGACTTCCCTTCTTCCTCCACCTCCATGACCTCCGTCTCCTCGTTCTTCCTCTCCTGTGCCCGCTGCCTCATCATGGCTCGCCGCCTCTCGATTTCCTACAACAGAACACGCAATTGAAGCAACAGTTCACACGTAAAGAAACATCAGACAATTCTGAACATGCACATCATCCTGCAACCAAATCAAAGTGACCGTCGATAAGGTCATTTGTAGGTGTGTGCACTTTATAAGAAATTATGTCGCAATTATGCACTCATCTATACTTAGTATCGGCATTGATTATCGGTATTAGATTACATTTAACTGCTCACCTCATCGTCCACTTCCTCCTCTTCTTCCTCCTCTTCACTGCTCTCCTCTCGCTCCGGGTGCCAGGTACCCTCATCTGAATCCTCACTGCTCTCGACAATCAGCTCCGGTTCAGCGATTTGTCTGTGTCGCGCAAGCCTGATGAGGAAAGAAATCACAAGTGTTAATAAACTGCGTTTAAACATACAGAACACAACAACCGCATAGAAAGATACCTTTCTTCCACGTCTTCGGACACACGGTTCATGAGACGGCGAAGACGAGGATCCGAAACATCCTCCTCTTCCATTTCCACCTCTGGTTCTGCCTCCTTGCCTTTCTTAACAAACTGGAAATCCTCATCTTCCTCATCGGAGGACTCCATCGGTGCGTAATCTGGGCGCTTTCCTGACACATATCGCTTCACCTTCACCTTTTCCATAGAAAGCTCACCTATAAAAGATGAAGAGAAGTCGCACAAAATCTCTAACTGAACCACATCAACACTTCATAAAAATAACTTGGCTGAATTTTTATTTCCTATGCAGTAAAATATTTGGGAAAACCCGTCAGAAATTATAATCCAGTACCTTTTCACAAAAATTACAAAGATATAAATGTACATTGTTTATCTTTATTACAAGAAGAGTAAAGGAAGATAAGGCCTGGATGTTAAATTAACCACGAGGAAGATCATTAGGATGATTATTTGTGCAAATCACTTTATTTATTCCTTTACATATAAAATCTACTTCCAACGAATCAATCCTAAATGACTCAGTGCTCCCTACATAGCTGCACTACATAGTGTTCACTACACCTGCGTAAAACAATAAATGTCAGTCGCGGCTCACTAACATTAGCCACATGCAGCAATTAGCCAGCACATTAGCCAATGCTAGCTATTCATTAATAAATTTCGTGAATGGTCGGCATTTTATGGTCGGGTGCCAAATCTTTAGTGTTCTATAAATACTTTACATCTTAAACCGTCAGGAAATAATGAAATAAATGCTGAGATTTAGCAAGCTAACAAACGTAGGTAAAGCGATTAGCGTTAGCTTAGCTAAGTGCTAACATTAAGGTTCTGATTTAACGCTCACCTTTGTCATTTCGCACAGGTACAGCTCCTGCCGTAGACTGAATCGGCGGCTGCTTTGCATTTAGGAGATTTTGTCCAGACATGTTGGAAAGTTAAAATGTCTTTTTAACTACGATAAAATATTTAGAATGTATCTTCTTAATTCTCATTAGCCGTTTGTTTACTGTCCTGAGTGCAAGACAGGAACTGTGTGGAAACGTTCCCACCCCTTCCGGTACACCAACAAATCCCGCCTCCTGAGCTAGGATTGGCTAATATCTCCACTTCTTCGAGATTATTGGTTGTTAGTTTATAGTCACGTGCAGTTCGTCAATCAGAACCGCGCAAACACTTTCGTCCTGATAATTCTGCCGCTGGAACACTTTGCAGCCATAAAGTTCCACACTGTAGGCTGGGTTATAAACTTCAAATTCTGATTTTTATTTAGAAAACCCAAGTGATTTAAAAATTTTTATTCACCTTTACAGTTTGCAGAAAACACCTAACGATATTTTTACAATTCATTAATTGATATGAGCACAAATGATTTATTCCCTTATCTTCAGTAACCACTTTATCCAGGTCAGGGGTGTGGTGGATCCGGAGAATATCCCAGCAGCACGAGGTGAGGACAAATCTTTAGAGGGATGTGAGTGCATCACGGTCCAGTCCACACCATGCACACACATTCAGATACTGATTCAAATGCAGGGAAAATTTTGAGTTTCATTTATTAGGAGGAAACCAGAGAACCCACAGAGTTTATATGAGACTATGAGAAACTCCACTTCTCAAGCCATGAGGAGACAACGCTACCCGCTGCACCACTGTACCACTCCACATTAATGGCAGTTTAATAAACTTGCACATATAATTTTAGTAGTCATCTTTCTATGCTCAGTAATTAAGATATTAATACTGTTGACATTAACAGTGTTAACAGTAATTAAGACTACTGTGCCTAAAATACTCATTATTATTATAAGTTCTGCTTATACCTGTCCAAATTACTAACTTACTAGAAGATATACATTCATTTAATTATTTGTGTCAATAACATAGCAATACATTCACCTATGTAATGTATTCATTAAAAAAACCCAACCACCACCCAAAACCACAATAATCCATGAAAATGCATTTTCTGATCCATAAATATTATGGAATGAATCAAAAATACAGGGACACTTAATCCATGAGCGTTTACACCAATTAAAAAGCGGCACCAGGTGAAAAGCTCCTTGATCATCGTCACATTTCCACATCTCTCTCCTTGAAGAGCTGTAGCAGCTTTTCCTCAAGTGCCGGGTTGGTTCCACGAAGTCCTTTCACTACCTGAGCTGCCCATACGAAATACTCCTGAACACGCTCCACTGTCCAGCCTGTCAGTAAACAGAAGGTGACATTTTAGCATAAATTAAAAACACAGACAGGGAGTTTGTTCCTAATCACAAAAGATTCTTAACAGCAGAACATAACACACCTACAGGGGTGCAGCGATTGAGGTCGCGTAGGTTGTACAGTTTGTCAGCTAGTTTGACCAGTTTGGCTTGGTGGCTGCAGTGGGGCGCATGCTTCACCTGCAGCAATTTTCTTTCCTGTTTAGGTAATGTTTTGTCATCAGTCACTTCCTGGACAATGCTAGCCACTTTCTTTCCGAACATAGCTTCCAGTTCTTCAAAAGTGGTGTCTGTGTCTTCTACAGTGTCATGAAGCAACGCTGCCTAAATTATGAAAGACAAGAGCTCACTTCAAATAGACATTTTTATCACAGACTTGAACATCAATAACACTAATCACTCAGGCATGACAGACAGGAATTGTACAGTTTTGGAGACTGGAGACTGCTTCCAAAATCTTCTCAGAGAAAACTTTAATATGATTACACATACTTTTTATAGGTTTTGGTGGCACGTCTGCTATACAAGTCCCTGTATGAGCTGTTACTATAGAAACGATAATAGAAATCTGTGATTTGCCTTGTAACTGGAACTAACGAGCTGCTATTAGAGAAAATTACTCCACACCTTCCACCCTATCCGAATCGAGAATTCAACTGCATTGTTGTATAAATTGCCATAATAGATCTAAAATCCATATTTTTGTGGTTTGGGACATTTTGGACTCACTTGCATCACTTCAATATCTGTGATTCCGCCTTCATGACTCAGGATCCTCGCCACTCCTGTGAAAGTGTAACAGGTGTTTTAAACAGACAGTCTCAGATGTGAGATTTGTGTAAAAATGTTGGATGGGTGTGAGTGTGTTTGGGACCTATGGGGTGGTTGATGTACGGAGTTGCATCCGGATCTTTGCGGCGCTGATTTCGGTGTTTCTCTGCAGAGAAGTTGATGGTCTCCAGCAGGAGCGGCAGCTCTGAACTCATGTCTGCACCGTGAAAAGGGTACAAATTATGTAAAAAAAACCACACTTTAACACCACTTAAAGCTCATTCGGACTGCTGTATAATCACCTACCTGTTTATTTAAAATATCACATATGAGAAGGCGTCTTATTCCCGACATAAAAGCTTGCTTTGAGTGTTGCTTCCGGTTACAGAGATCCATGCGCCCACTCCCTTTTAACAACAAGACCCGCCTCCTACGCTGATTGGTCAGTGAAACTTACAATACGTGTGCCGATTGGTCAGTCGAAAATTCGTTCATTACAACCAAACGATGGTAGAATGGGAGAAACTTTTGTTAACATTTAAAAAAATGTTTTAGTGCATTTTAGTACTTAACTTGTAATCTGTGACTTTTCTCGGAATATGATGAGGAACTGCTAATGTCAGCAAATGTCGTTGAGTGCATCAAGGTAATTTGTCCGTGGAGAAACACGTCGTTTTATTTTCAGGACTTCCGCAATCAAGGAAGGAAGGTATGTAGCAAGTGTAATTAATTATTTTTTTCTTCAATTATTACATAACATGCGTTATGAATTATAGATCATTGGTGTTATGCCAACATAAGATTTTTCACTTCGGCGCTGTCATGTAATTAGCATCAGAATACAATGTAACAGCTGCTGTTACATCTGATCCATCCGATCAGATCAGGTCAGATCAGATCCACCTGATTAAGAATCACACCCTGCATTAGCTGATTAAAGAAACTTAAGAATAGCAAAGTGCCGTTATAGAAAATGTCACGTGGTGCACTGATCCTGTTTAGGAACAGTTAAAGCAGTGACATGTCTGCACTGAGTGCCTTCTTATGCTGATGATGTTGTTTATCAGACAAGCTGAAACACAGCAGGGTCTCACATGGCTCACACTGGCAGGAAAGATGCTCCTGAACTTCCAGACTTTACTTTGCTAAAAAGACTGGCCAAAGATCAGCTCATCTATCTCCTGGAACAGGTACAAGGCTCTGTGCATTTACAGTGCAGCTCTCAGGTTATTGCAGGTGTTGGACTGTGTGGGAAAATGTGATCATTGTGTCTTTTAATTCATCAGCTCCCAGGGAGAAAGGACTTGTTTATTGATGCGGATTTGATGAGCCCACTTGACCGAATAGCCAATGTTACCACACTCAAGGTAGGAGTTATCTAGAGTTTATTTACAATTATACTTCTGCCAAATACTTTTATTTGAAATAAGCAGGGGTGGCTTATAAATTGGTTAGTATGGCTGTCTTTCATGGATAAACGAATAAAAGGACATGAATATTATATTTCACTCTTAACATTCTTAATCAACATTCAGATTATTTGACTAAATAATGGACTGGACTTTTATTTTTATAAAATTTATTTATAAATTGATGATGAATATAAATAAAAGTATTAATTTAAATTTTTTATTCTAGACTTCTGTGGGTAGAAAAATAGAAATCTGTCTTTGTTTGTGTGTAATAGTTTGTCTCACATCCCTGTTATTATACATGTATAGAATTTTATATTATATATGATGGAGTCCCTAAAGTTTTCATCAGCCCTTTTGATGGGCTTATTTATTGCATTTTATATATAAATTCAAACAAAGTCAGGAGCTCAAATTAGAGAATGCATACTGGATTTTCACGAATAAAACATTTCTTGAGTAAATGCTCCTGCAAACTATAACAAATAAATTCACCCATATCCAGCTTGACAAAATAGGCCAGGAAGTTGTTGCCTGTGCTAATGGGAACGATTTTGGCTGAGCTAGACTTAAAAACATGTTAAAGACAAGCACATTTCAACATACAGCTGTACTTATATTTTTCTGTGATGGAGAGCTGGTCACCATGTTTTCTCTTTGTGTCGTTCATAGCAACATGACGTGGACAAACTCTATAAAGTTGAGCTCAAACCAATCGTCAGTGTTTCAGATCAGTAAGTGTGATACAGATCCATTTCCACTCAAATGAAAATTTCGAAATGTAACAGCTTTGTACATCATTTTCTCTTTTTTAGACTCTGCTTCCTGATACGTCCTCGAATCCAGACGGTGAAGTGGATTGCAGGTTAGTGCTGTGTAATTCTATGCGCTGTATCTGCGTGCACACCACATGACATGTGAGCTGATTTTTCGTCAACAACAATGACGTTAGCGAGTGTCTATATTTGCAGAAATTGTAAACTCTGACAAGGCAGCTGGAAGATTCAGAAGATATAAAATTATCTTTACACCTCAGAAGGTAAGCTGTTTCTATCATTGTTTTTGTTTGTATCTTGTTGTACAGATGGAGCGGATCATTGTATAAGAATTGTCATTTCTGCATCTTGAATAAAAATGATGTTTTGTTTGCGCTTGTTGCAGTTCTATGCGTGTGACACAGTTTTGGAGGAGCAGGGCGTCTACGGCGGTAGGTGCACCACATGTTCATGTAAACTTCAGCTTCAGAGCTGGTGAGCTCACGTGATTCACAGCACACACTTATGACCCTTTTTTATTTTTAATTATTTATTTATTTTTTAAACAGATGTGACGTCTGATGAATGGGCTTTCTACCTCCTTCCACTTGACGATGACATCATCAGTCTGGAACTGCCGGAATTCTTTAGAGATTATTTTCTGGTAACGTACTCCACGTATTCACGTGAAGATGTGCTGTCCATGTGTTGAACGAAAAGATAACCCTTTTTGCTCAACCCTGATGCGAAATTGATTTGTTCCTGCTATATATGTGTATATAGTACATTTTACTGTATTATAAGTGTATATGATGTATACAGTTAATAACGAAAGGTTTTAGGTTAGTTTTAAGATAAAAAATTTTAGAGGAATAAAAGTGAATGTATTATTAACATATTTAAGTTGATTTGTATTTTCATCATTAACAACAATGTGGCTGTAAAATCACTAGGAGGGAGATCAGCGCTGGGTGACGACTGCAGGAAGTGCGTTACATCTGTTACACTCCCTGTATGGCCCCTTCTCAAAGGTCTATGGGATTGGACGATGTGCCAAGGTGACACCTCAGAAGGGAAATGTGAAAAATAAAGTATTTTTGAGCCCAATAATTGAAGATTAAAATCATTTTTGGCTTGCTGTAGATGGTGTATGAGTCATGGAGGGAGCAGGTGAAGGATGGGGAGCAGAAAGCACACCAGCCTGAGATCGGCAATGTTTTCCTCATCGACAGAGGTACGATAATTTACCAAAGATCCTTGCAAGGGTTTTACACTAATAAAGCAATGTGATGTAATTGTATTGTTGGCAATACATGATATGACCTCCTAATGTAGGATACTGTTTTTTTTTTTATTTTTTTATTTTTTATTTATTTTTTTTATTGGACAGATGTGGACTTTGTTACGCCTCTGTGCTCTCAGGTGGTTTATGAGGGATTGGTGGATGACATTTTCAGGATTAAATGTGGTAAGTGGAACTTTTTTCTCTCCGCTCTCCTTCAAGATGATGCATTGTGCCTCTCCGTGTGTGAGCCACTGTGTGAAAGATGCATTTAAAGCAGTCAGACGTTGATGTAAAGCTGTTGAGATGCAGCACAATGTGGAACAATTCACTGCTCCATTATGTAGGATTCAATCAACTGAATGCCCCTTTCTAACGTGTATTAGAACGTGCAGTGGCTGTCAGGCGCCTGTAGCGAACTCCCATTTACTTAGATTCACACTCCCTTGCTTTTTCTGTGCTAAATAATAAGTATAGTCTTCCATTTTCCAGAATTTTGGATCTCGAACTTGTTACCCAGCACCTTAAAACACTGATTCCTCGTCTTTCTTCTTCCTCGTCTTCCTTTCTTCTTCTTTGTCGCCCCATTGGGTGTTTCCTTCCGGATTCACACTGCCACACTTAAAACCGTAAAAAGGCGCTCTTTAGAGGCTACTGTAGCTGTGCAACATGGCGGCTCTGTATAGGTGGACCCACGACCTATATAAATATAAAGGGTTCATTCTAAGCTTACAAAAACACAATCATTCATATTTACAGTTAATTATATACTAATGAGAACATCCTTATGAAGTCCGTAAGTATTTTTTGGAATATATACTCCATTTCTGCTGATAGATACCCTCAAAATCTTACATAATGGACTTTGATGAGTAGAAAGTCGCACCTCCTTCACTTTGGAAGCCACACATACTTAACCGTTGATTGACAGCACTGGACTGGAGCAGTGATTCAAATCTTACTAGTAGTAGCTATGTATCAGTGTTCCAGCAGCAAAGATCAATTTTTGTTTATTTATTTGTTTAACTACTAATGTGACATGTTCTGAAGCTGACTATCATCACTCTTTGCTTATTAGGTAGTGTGGAGTTTGGGCCTGAGGTCACATCTTCTGACAAAAGTGTAAAAGTGATGCTTAACTCTCAAGACAAGGTAGACAGTAGAGGGAAATTTTTAGACACACAGTTGCTCATTTTTGAATACTGTATGTATATACGTATATGACTCTGTGTCATTTCATCAGGTGTTCGATGAAATCAGAAACGAGCACTTCTCCAACGTATTCAGCTTTTTGAGTCAAAAAGCCAGAAGTCTTCAAACAGCGTATGATGTGAGGCTCCGTTTACTTTGCCCACTTAATCACAAAACCTACAATTTCCGACGGGAATTTCTGAAACCAAATCTTTTGTGTCCTTTTTTCCCATCTTCTCTGTACGTCTGATAGAAACGGCGTGGAATGGACATTAAGCAGATGAAGACATTTGTTTCAGAGGAGCTGAAAGGTCTGAAACAGGAGCACCGTCTTCTCAGTCTGCGTGAGTTACATAAACCTTCAGTTGTTACATTAACTTTCCTAAGCAAAAACCTGACTAACAAATCACTTCATATTTAGATATTGGTGCAAGTGAATGCATAATGAAGAAGAAAACTAAGCAAGACTTCCAGGAATTGCTAAAGACCGAGCACTGTAAGAAATGCTGATTCATGTGAAATAACTATGAATTTATTAATTCACTGTGATGGTTGTAAGGATAGCACAATGTTGCCTCTAAATCCTTTTTTTTTTTTATTTAGCTTTACTTGAAGATTTTGAGGTTCGGGAATGTATCGGCTTTATTGAAGAGCACATTAACAGACAGGTGTGTTAACACAAAAGCAAAGCTATGTAAATATATACTGTGTATGTTATAACAGATGCATAGATTTAATCAGAATTAGACGTTTATAGTGTACAGTTTTAACTAACGCTATAGTGCTTTATTGTTCAGGTGTCCATGATTGAAAGTCTGAGACTCCTTTGTCTGTTGTCTCTTACTGAAAATGGTGAGTCTTGTGTTTTTATGAATTTTAACCTATATTTAAGCAATTTTGGTTGATGTTTACATACTAAAACTAGAATGAAAATCTGAGCAATCTGAACATGTATAAGTGAAATTTTCTGCAAAGTGCGTGCAATTTTTGTTCTAATCCAGTTCTAAGATTTATTAAAGATCATGTTTGCTTAGAATGATATTCTACGGGATAAGATTGGAGAACACGGATGTAGAGCTTATCGGATCTTAATCACGCTTAATAAGCACTTGGACAACACCGTCTGGGGCATGCCTGGTAATAAATACAGGTCTTTGATGGAATATTTTGTTTAATTTTTTAATGAATTCCTATTCTAATAGTAATTAAATTCTAGATTATGCTAAAAAAAAAAAAAGAAGGTTGTTTCATGTTGGATTAAATAAGGTGTTTTTTAATGTACTTACACCAAACACCTCGCTTTAAAATAATCCCATCCCTATTGCTCCAGTCAATTAATATTTAATTAAAATTTGATGCTTTCAGATGAGGTGGTTTACATTTTCTTAACAGAGTTTATTAATTAAACTGGTGGTGGAAATCGATAGGTCTTGTTTGTTTTTTACTTCTCGCATTAGTTTTATGAAATATAATACGATGGACTTGTTTTTATGATAATAATGCATTCAATTAAGAAATAAATCTTGAGCAGCATTGACACTGTTTACTTGTTTAGTTATATTAGTTGTTTCGTTCTTTGCAAATCCATGACGGTGGACAGAGGTTATGATTTCAATGATTTATTTGCTAAGCAATGTTTCAAATGAAGTGCTGTAACAAAACTCAGACATACTGATCCTATATTGTAAGTAGCTCTAAACTTTAATTAGTCTTGTTTTGGTGTAATCCACCAAAGCAGTAATAAAGCACAAGGAATATCATGCGTTCAGTAACCTTTACCTGCCGGATAATTGTAATTAAATCAATTAAAATTACATGTAATTAATTAAATTAAGTACACTTAATTTAATTACGTAATTAAATGTAAGTGTTACACATTATTAGATATTAAGTGTTAATAATAATGTTTATTAACTCTATAAGTGGTTGAGATTAGGAGCCAGATTAGACTTCTTACAGTTTCTGTATGTTGTATGTTCTACAAAAGGACTCCTGCCAAAAGACTATCGGTCTCTAAAAGCTCAGTACCTCCAGGTGAGTCAGTACCATAATAAAAATGTAACATGAACACACCTATTGACTTGAATTCATAAAGTACATAAGTATCCAATAGGTATCCAACTGATGTTTGAGAGTTAACTCGACTGTGGTACATCCTCCTGCTTGTATGGTATAGAGTTATGGCACAGAGCACTTGCTGACCTTTGCGAACCTGAGGCAGATGGGCCTGTTGGTGGAGCAACAGCCTGGAGAAGCACTAACAGCAGTGGAAAGCAAAGTGGGCAAACTGGTCAATGACAAGACAGTTGGTGAGATGTGGGACCAGTTCACTAAATCTACAATGTCTCCAATTTCCCTATCTTCATGCCACGATTTTATATACAGTACTGTGCAAAAGTCATGAGCTGCCCCTCATTTCTTCATATTTTCCTTCCAAAGAGCCAGACTTTCTTGTATTTGTAATGTAATCCTGAGGAATCTGAACATTTTTGAAGCAGTATGACATCATCTTGACAGAGAATGGAACAAAAGGCAGCCAACATCGAAAGTAGCCTGGAGAACTATTTAAAGAAATTACCGGAAAGCTGGCCTAAGAGAGTTCAGGCTGTGTTGAAGAATAACAATGGTCATACCAAATATTGACTTTAAAGCTCTAGAAATATACACACTTTCTTTGTGTTATATACTGTATTTACCTGTATGTTTGCACACGTTGCAATAAATCACTGTACCTATTGTCTCATTATCTTAGCAAAATATAAAAAACGAGGGGTGAGGGGTGGAGCAAGACTTTCACAGGACTGTACATTGATAGATTTTCCTTCCCACTTTGGTATTATTAGCCAATTTGTATAGATTTATGACCTACAATCCCATTTAAGCCCATTCAGTTCCAGGTTGCAATAATGTGGAAAGGTGAAGGAGGGGTGAATTATTATGAAAGACTACATTCACTTTTTTTTTATTATTATTATTATTTTTTTTAAGGAAAGCTGACTGATGCGTTCTCCTCACTGGCCAAGAAGAGCAATTTCCGAGCACTGAGTAAAAAGCTGATGCTTGTATGTAACTTCATACATCCTCTCTTACTGTGCATGTAAGTCAACACTGTAATAAACACTGTTCTGTGATGATCCACACAGATACCCAAGTCGGGGGAGGAGTATGACCTCCGAGTACCACGGGACATGGCTTACATCTTCAGTGGAGCGTACATCCCTTTAAGCTGCAAACTGATTGAACAGGTTGGTGTTCCCAAAACAGGTTCAACTCCAAACTATAACGAATAGGTGTATTGCTTTCTTCTAAATAAATAGAGATATTTTATTGGATATAGTGAATACACCTAGTTCTGTGTTGTTGGAGCAGGCATTAGAGAGAGATGGCTGGACAGGGCTTGAGGAAGTCATGCGTCTGTTAAATGGACACGAGTTTGCAGTCACAGGTACTGAAAATCTTCAGTATTTAAAAGTCATGGTGGGTAGATGAGACTTTACTTAAAACTACAGTTTAATATTTGCAGAAAAAGCAATGATCTGTTGTTGGTTTAACAAATTAACATATTAAGTGTGTGTGTGTGTATTTAAATAGACATTTAACTTGCTAACATAGGGGTTTGGAGGGGAGTCAGTTGTTCCCTCAATTACAAGTGCTCAACTTTTTTATTTATTTATTTATTTTTATAGGTCTAGTTTGCTAAATTTGCTGAAAAGGTCAGATTAAAAAAATACTATCCTTACCAATATGGTTTAAAATCATAAGAAACTACAGTTTCTATTTGGATCAAAAAGGAAAGATGGCTTTCCACTAGAATATGAATTGAATTTATTGAATATTCTATAACCGTTAGTTCCAGTCTACTAATTTGAGTGGTTGAGCTGCGTTCCAGGAGTGCTGGTATTTCCCTTAACAGCACTGGGATGTCTCACTGTGCATCACTCCACTCATCTGTGTCCGCGACATAAAATTCAACTTCCTAGTTTGAAACGATTACCTCAGTACTGCTAGTAACATCAGCAGCAGACATGGCAAATGATACTTTTCAGGAAAATCACTTTGTCTTAAAATTTAAAAGCTTGTCAGATGAAGATGAACAGAAATTAGGGCCACCAATTTTATCAGAAGCACCTTTAATGGGATTGTACAAATCAATCTGAGATAGCTAGCCAGCCAATGTGCTATAAATTGGCCATATATGTTGTAAGGGAGGTTTCTTCAGGATCTATTTCTACTTGCAGAACAAAAATAAACAGAACATTTGGCCATGATGTGTCCAAAATGTCACTTACTTGATATAAATTTCTTGTTTTATAGAACTGTTGCATCAAAGCGATATCAAACTCGATGTCATGCTGTTGTACTGAAGATCAGCACGGCTGTGATTATCTTCAGCACTCGGCTTCTGGCCTTATGCCTACATAGCATTTAATTCCCGTTCATAGCTGTGCTGATATTCAGTACAACAGCGCTCCCTATTGTGATATTGCTTAATTGATTTAAACTTAATTCTTTGAAACTAAACTTAATCTTGTTACCTTACTGTTTTTGGAAAGCTTTCCAAAATAACACCTTTTTTCATTTCTAGGCGGTACCAATGGGAATGAAGCACGGATCAAAACAGACCCTCAAAGGATTATTCTTGTGATGTTCCTGGGAGGATGTACCTACTCTGAAATGTCAGCCTTGCGCTTTATTGGTAGAGAGAAAGGTGAGGATGTTTCAGACCAAAAGTTTTATAACTGAATGTGCAGCTCTGATGCATTAAAATTAAAATAGTTCTTCCTCATCATAGGCTATAAGTTTATCGTGGTGACAACAGCGATCACAAACAGCTCCAGACTGCTGGAGGCTCTGTTCGAATATCAGGCTTAAATCCTCAGCGATTCCTGTCCACACAATGGTCTACATACAGGACTGAGCTGAGCTGAGCTGAACATTCCAGATGACATTTACCCTTGATTACAAATGGACATGAAGGCCATCAGTAAAGACAAAAGCACTACATTATGTCATTTCAGTCCATGTGTTCCTGTTTCATTTTGTATCACAGTATGATTGTGAAGCTGCAGGAACACAGTGGCACTTGGGAGTTTTCATGCTTTGATGACACCAAGTGTTTGGTTGTGGGCAATAAACGTGTATTTGTTTTTAAATGTTGTTTCATCATGTATCTGAAAGGTTAATTCATTAATTCATCTACAGTAATTTCTGTATCTTGGTAAGGAGCACTTCTGTGCAGAGCTCATCAGTAATAAAACATCACATCCATGGAATACGAGGCGAGAACACACCCTGGATGGGACACCAGTCTGTTGCAGTTCAACACACGCACACACACACACACACACACACACAGAGTATATATATTCACAAACTCTTTCACACCTAGGAGCAATTTAGCCTTGCCATTCAACCCACCAGCATATATTTAGGTTGTGGAAGGAAACTCATGGGGAAACTCTTGCTCCTTGGCCTTGCTCCTACCTACGTAAAAGACCTGGTACATCCTTATACCACTTTACTCATGTTAAGGTCAATTATTGATGCACAAATATAGGTTTCTTCCATGAATGGTAGAGCTTTCAGCTTCATGAAACTTGCTTCCCAAAAACCTCAGAAAAATTTCCTCCATTTCAAAATTTGAGTCATCTTAATTCCCTTTTCTCTTTGCATTATCTATCACTCTGTCTCTGACTAGTTGTTGTCCTGTTGTATTGGTTTGAGTTTACTTGTTTGACTGTTTTTGTTTGCTACTCTGTAAAGTGTCCTTGTGTTTGAGAAAAGTTACATTTTACACAAAAGTTACATACTATTTACATTAAACTTTATTATAATCATTAATATTAATAACGCACGGAGAGATCATGGACAGTAACTCGACACAGACAGTAACTAACTCGAGCTCATGACTAAACCGTTCAGGCTTACTAGTGTTCAGTATTCAGTAGCAGTATTCAGAAAAAACGAATATAAATGCAATGGAAAAATCGGATCCTGAGGCGCTCTTTTTAACATTAACCAATTCTGAATCATTTGAATTAGTTTGCATAATTCTGCTGCAGCTACGTTTTCCAAGAATCTTTTATTTTTTTTAGTAAAGAGATTTACATTAATCTCAGGCTACAAGTTCATCACGGACACTGCACCGCGCGCGAGACGACTGACCGTTTCTGACGTAATGAAGAAAAGAGTCCAGTTTTGGGACCCGCCCTCACGCATGCGCAGTTCGCACCTCCGCTGGCCAATGAAATCCGAAGCGCTATTTTGATGCGTATTTTGAATCGACAGAAACGGCTGCGCGAGACCCAAGTTCGGATCCGACACGTCTTCCGCCCACTAAGAGAACTATTAAAACCTGCACTGTTGGCACCCTATGATGAGAAAGAGGTCAGTAATTGTCATGTATTTGAGTTTATTCAATAATAAGTTTTGTTTGTTAACTGGAAATGGCTAACGTAACGGTTAGTTTACGACCGGGTACTTGACTCTGCTAACTACCTTGCTAATCCATCAGATTACTGTGTAATAAGTCATGGTATCCAGCTAATATACGCCATGTCAAATGAATGATAAAATTCCAACGTATCTATACTAATGGCAATCTTTAGATACATTTACACCTTTAATAAATAGCGTGTTAAATACTTTGCTTTGACCATGGTGACGTCTCTCTCAGACTCCAAGCACCTGTCATTACCCTCGACCCTGCTAACATGTCCATGTTTTCATTATGAATTTAGTGAGGTGCTGGCTGCAGAGGCAGTGTCATGCCTAAATAAAGCTCTGTGCCACCTGAAGGACATCTGGGAGGAGATTGGGATCCCTGAGGAACAGAGACTGGAGCGAACAAATGTGGTCAAAACTCACATCAAGGTAAGTATGAAGTGCATATGAAATGTAAAGGGTCTGTGAATTGCAGTGTGTAAAAAATGTAAAACCTTTACAATAATGAACTGTAATATCTTAAGTATAAAACAACGCATCCTAGTACGATTGTTCGTTTGGTTGATGCAGGATGAGCTGAAAGGTCTTGCTCAAGAACTCTGGGATTTGAGCACCCAAGCTTCTTATCTGTAACGTGAAACATTAACCACTGAGCCACCACAACTAGCTCTGCTAGCTTGCTTTTATTCAATGCAGTCTTTTAGTGGAGTTAGTTCAGTGGTAGATGTAGTCGAATCAATGCATGCTAGTTGTAGTGGCTCAGTGATTATGACTTTGACTGTGGCCCTGTTTACACTTGGTTTTACAGTGCATCCTGAGCAATCAGGTCACAAGTGGATAGCCAAGACACATCACCGTTTACACCTGTGTCTATCATGCGACTCCAAGGCGTCCACCTGACCACTTCTGTTAAGATTTTGTTACTGCCTACGTCACTTCCGCTAAGTCAAAGTCAAATGCGTCTCGGAGTTTGTTTACACTTGTATTTAGCGCTGTCCAGTTGTGATCAGATCACCCAAGATGCGTTTTAATACCAAGTGTAAGCAGGGTCTTTGAGGCACAGATCAGAAGGCGTTCAAACCCCAGCGTCCAACCAAGTTCCTTAACCTTCAGCTCAGTTGTATCCTGTAACGGCCAAATATGCAAGTGTACTGGGTTATGTATTATTTTATACGACATTAAGATATTACAGAACCTTACTGTAAATATATTTACCATAAATTTTGCAGTACTTTACTGGCAAGCCAATTTGCTAGTCAATTACAGTAATAGTTTTTTATTTATGGTCATTAAGCCAGAGGTCTTTCAGTGGTTGTGGCTCTGGACTACTGTTTAGAAGGGTGTGAGTTCATTATTGCTTTGGATGAAAGCATTCGCCAAATGAATAAATGTCAATGTAAATATCAGGGTCTTCTGGATATGATGATCGCAGAAGAGGAGAGTCTGAGGAAACGTTTGATGACCAGCATCGAGACCTGTCGTAAAGACCTGAATAACGTGTGCTTGGAGCTGCAGCTTCCTATATGTCAGGTAAGTGAATAGACTGCATGTAGACCCTAACCAGTTAAACTTGCTTGTCAACAGTCTGGCCCATTTAGATCATCGAGCATCAAAACTTGTAGAAAGGTGTACACTCGGTGATTAGTACTTTTGCATTCTCCCATGTAAATTCATGAACATCTTATTAAGTACCTACATTTACATGCAGCCTTGTAATTCATCAGTAATAAAAAGACAAGTGTCAACGATTGTTTACAAAGTGTCCAGTTTAGGATACATATACAGTTAGTTTGGAAACAGCATTTGGAATAAGTTCGGATATAAACATAGCAAATGAGTCCAGCCTTTAAAATGGAAGGGAAGAGAATTTGTTTTGAACAATAATGCTGATTGCATATGCCAATGCTTTTTGAGATACAGTTGGACAGATTAACCAGGACTCATTGATTAGATTTTGCCATGTTTTGCTGTAGTGAGAAAAAAAAAAAAAAAAATCATTGACTTTAAACTTACAATGGGAGCCTAAGAGTAGTTTTTCAATTTACCCAGTTAAATGCTTAAAATATAATGCATTCAAAACTACAGCCATTACATTCTATCAATAAAGGTGTTAGGAAGAGACAGACATATGGATGTTCTTATGTAGATTTATACAGCTTTCGTCATTTAAAAAAAAAATTTCCTGAACACCAAATCTGCTTGTCCCAGGTGCCTGTGGTGCTGATTTTTCCACCTATAGTGAAAATCCTTATTTTAACGCTGTCTGTGTGCCTGTTTTTAGGAGGAGAGGAGAAACACAATGCTCCAGCAGGAGAAAGATATACGAACCTGTCTCGAGATGATGTTGAAACAGAAAGGTCAGAGAATGCAGACGCTTAAAAGCCTCATAGAGCAGGATCAGGACCTCTGCGACATTCTCTGCTCGGAGCCGTTCTCTATCTCTGCAAGCGCTGTTCCTTCCCTGGAGCAACTGGAAAGCTTCCGACAACACATAGCACAACTGACTGCAGAAAAGGTGGACGATTTCGTTCATCTGTCCTTAATCATAGTAACGTCTTAAGGGTGTATATTTTTTTTAAAGTTATATCTTCACTTGTTGTTTCTTCAGGAACAACGACACAGCAAGTTTGTTGAGCTAAAGAAAAAGATAATACTCTGTATGGACAATCTGGATCAACTGCCTGAGACTAGTTTTGAAAAGGATGTTGTCTGTGAAGACGAAGAGGCTTTTTGTCTCTCCAAAGACAACATTGACTCCCTTAAGGTCCTCCTTCACCAGGTAAGGGTCATGTAGTCTTCCCAAATGATCCTCTAGACTAAAATGCTAGGCAGTACAAAAGCCCTGACTTGAAAATGTTTCAGCTTGAGAGCAGGAAAGCTGAAAACGAGCATGTGTGTGGGTCATATCGGGAAAAGATCCAGGAGCTATGGGACAGGCTGCACATCCCACAGGAGGACCGTGACACTATTGCTGAGCACATGACCATGTCCAAGAAGAGGAACATGGAAGCTGTATGTAGACCCTAACCACAGTTTGGAAAATGTGGTTCTCACACACTATTTTTTTATTAAATTCTCTTCTGTTGGGCTGCAGGCTCATTGCCGATGTGCACTGTGATCTGTTTGTTCCCAGTTGCAAGCTGAGGTCAAACGTCTTGAGGAACTGAAGCTTAGAAATATTCAGGATCTTACAAAAGCTATTCGAGAGGAAATTACTACGTTCTGGGAGAAATGCTTCTACAGCAGCGATCAGCGTCAGGATTTTCTCGCCTACTACGACGGTAAACCGCAAATTAAACAGAATTCTGATTCATGCTTTCATACAAATGCTTTTGGTCTGTACCGCATTAAAAGTAAGAAATGAATCGTTGTTTCTTTTCAGATCGTTTTACTGAAGAACTTCTGAACTTGCACGAATCTGAGATTCAGCACCTGAAACAGCATTATGAAGATCATGAAGAACTTTTCGAAGGTGTTCATAAATGGGATGAAAGTTGGAGGCTTTTCTTGGAGCTTGAAGTGAGTTGGATAAACTAGAGATAGAAACCTGATATCAAATTTCGTTGTTGTTTTTTTTTTTATTATTGTTATGTTTTATTACTTTATTATTGTCATCAATAGTAGTAGCCGTCATTTAATTTGATTAATGTAATGGTTACATTTGAAGAAAAAAGCCACAGATCCATCCAGATTTACCAACAGAGGAGGAAACCTTTTAAAGGAGGAGAAACAAAGATCAGACCTGCTCAAAGGCCTCCCTAAGGTGATTGATTCTGTTTACTTGAAAGCATCTTTTGTTTGGTAAAGATGATTAAAATAAGGCTGAATAGACAAAGCTCCTGTAACTCGTTATCTCTCATTTAGCTTGAAAAGAAGCTAACAGCCCAGATCGAGCAGTGGGAGCAAGAACAAGGCAGAGCGTTTCTGGTCCAGGGTCAGAAGTTCATGCAGTTTGTTTCTGAGCAGTGGGAGCTCTATCGTCTGGAAAAGGAGCGGGAAAAACAGGAACGGGTATGCCTTTATTTTACTGTGTACATCTGTTAGGATATTAATGGGGAAAAAAAGTTATATTTAATTCTTTTAACAAATGTAAATATTTTCCTGTGCTCATCCAGGGCTGTGTTCAGAGTTGAGATATGCACATGTAGTAGAGAGTCAATACTGAGATCGTTAAGTAATGTGCAATGTAAAAAATAGTAGGAAGTGCTATGCATCCATCTACCTCGAGACAACTGTTGTCATGTAATGGGAAAAGTTCTGCTACACTATGTTGCTGTTTGGGTTCTTAAAATTCAAATGTTCCCTTTCTTTGTTAGCAATTGAAAAAGAGCAAACAGACTGAGGAGGACATGTTATATGGCACTGCTGTACGGTCACCAACTAAACGAAGGTTTTTAGGCAGTATGACCCCTTGCAAGGCACGAAAGGTAAAAAAATAATAAAAACTTCCGCTTGGTTTTTTAGTCTGTATCATGCAAATATACTGAGACATGGAACGCTTTAGCTAATTCCATCACCGCATAACTCGATTAACATTTCTTTCATGTGAGCGCATGTATTATACTAACTCTCCTCGCGTTTCCTTCAGCTAAACGCTACGTCCAGCACCTCCACTGGCGCCTCTAACAGCACTATGCGCTCTGTATTTTGTGGAAATGTCTGCCACTCACCCGTGTCCCGCCCTCCAATATCAGCCAGCAAGGTTAGTACAAGGCTGCAGGAAAAAACTGGTTTAGCTTTTGTCTTGTGTGACAATGACGTGTTGTTCTTTATGCAGAGAAGTGATGGATGTTTACTCTCTAAAACAGGCTAACTCCGTGAAGACCCCCGGTCGAGGAAAACCTCCTCATCAAGGACTGGCAGAACGTAATAAGGAGAACGTTTGTCATCTTACCTACGGTACAGGCGGGGTGTTGAAGACTCCAGCTAGCCCACAGCGTAACTTCAGCATTAACTCTGTCGCCAGCACCTATTCTGAGTTCGCGGTAAGTTCGTCTTCATCTTGTAATTCCTATTTTCATGTGCAGCACCCAGTCTAAGGCAGAAGGGGTTCAAAAATAGCAATGGAAGATTGAGCAAGATGGATACATATTGGTTTATGTATTCCTATCTAAGTAGGCCACTTTAAATTTAAATGCTGAGTATGTTTTTGGTGTGGCCTACTTAATAATGGGCTGAAGAGTTTCTGTCGACTTTCTGCCTTTCTGGCGTAGAGAGAATTCACCGTGTAAGTCACTTCTATACTGTGAACGCCTAAGCATAAGCAACACCAAAACCACAAGGGCATGTCCTTAATAAACATCACAACTCACACATGAGCTTATGGACGCCCACGATTGGCTCGTGTGACTACCATAATCTAACATCTGTTAGAGTAGCTGTGGGATTTTCAGTCTCAGCATGTTAGGTTCACACTAAGCTTATGGTGGGAAGTGTCTGGCCTATGGTGAGCAGGCCTATCATATGTTACAGTTGGTCCAATGCAAAACGTTTTCTGTATAAGGCACATTATCTGAACCTTATTGTCCTTATTGTCTACAAAACATGGACTTTATTTTGAAAGATGTCTCATTCAAGCATTAAAATCTATAATTGCACTAAATATGTTGGCCTTTGGCGGCACGCTGGTGCGGTGGTTAGCACTGTCGCATCACAGCAAGAAGGTCCTGGGTTCGATCCCCGGGTCACCCAATGTGCCTTTCTGTGTGGAGTTTGCATGTGTGCACGTGCATGCGTGGGTTGCAGATTAGGTCAACTGCCTACTCTAAATTGCCCATAGGTGTGAATGTGAGCGTGTGTGGCTGTTTGGCTGTGTTGGCCCTGTGGTGGACTGGCGACCTGCCCAGGGTGTACCCCGCCTCTCGCCCGAAGATGCTGGGATTGGCTCCAGCTTCCCCGCGACCCAGACGGATAAAGACGGATGGATGGATGTTGGCCTTTTCATTGCATTAAACGTGTAATTGGTATTTCAACTCTAATGTTGCATGTCAAGCAGGAATTTTCCTGTCCTCAGAGGAGAAACTGACGACATTGGCTTTGACAAGAATTGCCAAGAAAAAAATGGCTGTCAACGTGACTCCTGAAAAGATCGATTTTATAACCATTTTTATTAGCTTAAAATCTCTTTATTGGATTTTTCTTGATGTATGGTTAATTCTGACATTTGTTTTTGAAAGGAAATAGTCAACGTTGAGTCCATTCAATCAAGGTTTGTTTAAATATGAGCATTTATTATAAATAAGTGCATGTTTACTTTAACACACCTGACTTTATTTTCCTGTGAGCTGAACTCTCTGTGAATTTCAGATTTTATGTCAAAATGCTGAAATGAGTTACCTGCCGTTTTAATTTGAGGCGTCTTCTAACGAAAGAAGTCCATTTAACGTTATTCTGTAGTGTATTATTTTATCATTATTGACCTTTATCTGCTTATCCTACTTTTTGAACCCTTCTCTGCTCATGCAGCTGAGCTGTTGCACACACCCTCTTTCACTCAGTGTAACCTCTAACCCATTTTTTGAGCCGTGTAGACTGCGTGTATCTTGAACCCTCTTTTTCACGTTGCAAAACCTTTGACATAATTTTAACTTTAACTGCTGTCTGTTACTTGGTCACTATCAACCACCCCCGCAATCTGAAGAAAATGTAGAAAATTTAAATAAGAAAATTTAGTCATACATTTATTTATTTATTTTTTACACCTATTGCTGTATTGTATTGAACAGACTGTCGATCTTTCTTTCCACAGAGGGACCTCTCCAAAGTCTCAAAATCAAAGTGCACACCAGAAGTCTTGAACTCGACCATCACGCACCTATGATCACAAACGCATGTAAATGAATACTGTCGGAACTATAGAGGGAAACACTGCATGACCCGATCACTCTGTAAAAGCTTTAATGTTCACCTTTTCGTTGTCTTTTTATATGTAAATGAGGGTAATGTATATTTAATATTTCATAAAGATTCTATATGTTTATTGTTAATGTGATTAATACTAGTTTTAATGAGTCATTTTATGTTCATGTAAAAAGTAAGCAGCTCACCTTGTAACGTTTTGAAGCACGAGTAGAATGGCGATTGGGTGTATGATTTCTTCTAGGCTGTTACCAGCAGTATTAGCAAATGTATCTTAAAGTCTACGCCTATCATGAATGTTTTGCACATTTATTGTTACATGTATTTTTTTATTTTTTTTCTCCCATTGTACTTTAATTCTACGGTTCACTACATAAAAATATTTTCTCACTCACTATTCATCAACGTACACAATAAATCAATAGGCCATGTTGAATGTATGTGATGATCTTTTATTTTTAATAGATAAAAGAAATCCAGATCAACACTCAATGTGCTAATTTAATTAATTATTTAAATCTTAGGCAAGGATGTACATGGATTTTGGATAAACAAAGGACATGGAAATTCATTCATTTATCAGCAGTAAGTGTTTAATCCTGATTAGGCTTGTTGTGGATCCAGGAACTATCCCAAGTCTAGCTCAGGAGCAATGGGTGTGAGGAAGGAATACACCCTGGATGGGAATTCAGTCCATTGCAGCACTTCAAGTGCACACCAGAAGTCTAGGTCGCAGCGGCCACTCCGGATCTGAAAGTTGTGCCTTTTTGTTTTGTTTTGTTTTTCTTGGCGTGACTCCGGCGG
>JAQQZR010000023.1:9878974-9900460 GCA_030068235.1 Notoglanidium macrostoma | reverse complement strand
CACACACACACACACACACACACACACACACACACACACACACACACACACACACACACACACACATATATATAAAATACATATGTACATGGGGGTGTGTATGTATTTTTTGTTTCTTTCATGATCAGAATTCCTCCTCCTGGGTGCTTTACAATCTTGCCTCCTTTTACTGGCGTACGAAGAATGACCCAAGGAGAGCTGTGGACTGTGTCATCCGCGCTCTGCACTTCTCTCCCAGGTACAAGCAAATCCCTCTGTCTGGATTATATACAACATGAATAATGCATCCCCCGAGTAGGTTGTATGGTGTGTGATTACAGCAGTCTTTTAAGATTATTACTATATACTCTGTACTTGGCCAAATTGTGTATGATGAAGATCCTGTAACGATAGACCTGTTTACGGCCTTCATTTTTAAAACGCATTCTTTTGTGCATACATCAAGACTGTATTTACTTATAAGTTAGCTAAGATGATGCAAATAAATTGTGTTGCTTTCAATATCGATCATGGTAATCTTTCAATGTTAGATCTTAAATAACTGAGTTGTCAGTGACCGCCAGGATCAGTTTCTCCTCCGCCATCGTTGGCAGTGTTGCTATCGTAAGTCCCACCCCTTCTAGATTTTGATCGGTCAGTGGGAGGGAAGTGACATAGATGGGCTCGGCGGTGTTCCAAATGTTGAACTATTTTCAACTGAAAGTGCCCCGAGTGCAGCAATAAAGACGAGGGCATTTTTGCGGCGAGGCATTCGAAGCGCTGTCGATGCTGAACTTCGAAGGATTTGTATAGCAAAAAAGACACCGTCAGCGTTTGGTGGACGCGGTCCCTGAATTAGCATGATCAGGGCTTGTGCAGAAAATGAGGTCACATAAACAGGAGCAAGCTCTCAGAACATTAGTAGCAATGTTCTGCCTACAGAAATGATGCTTTAAAAGGCAGAGAAGAGGAGTTGTTCGTGGCTGGGGAAAAGAGTGCAAAATGAATGCCAATTCTTCAACGTGTGTATTATGTAATAAAGATACAGGAAGCTGCAATGCATCAGCTGTTTTTTTTCTGTTCCATGTCCCTTTTTGGCCCGTCACGATAGAACATTAATGAGACATTCTCTCCGCTGCCACAATTCAACAGTCCACTTTACTTTTAAATCTTATGTAAGTCGCTCTGGACGAGGGCGTCTGCCTAATGCTGTAAATGTAAATCCCACATTTAGTTTGCATTTCACCATTGCCACGACTCTCCAAGCTCAAGAATTCTTATACCACATGCGATATTGTCTGCAACAGCAAAATCCGGCTCCCTGTTTAGACCAGGCCGTACACAGCACATTGTTTTTGCCCTTGCGTGAGACACCGGTGTGGTCACGCCCTTCAACATTTGACTTAACTTTGCATGTATTTGCATTCTGTAAATTTTTTTTTATTTAGACAGCACAAGGATGTGGCCCTCGTCAACTTGGCAAATATCCTCCACCGAGCTCATTTCTCAGCAGATGCCGCCATCTTGGCTCATGCTGCCCTGGACCACACTACTGATCTGTTTACCAGCCACTATACGCTTGGCAACATCTACGCAGTGAGTGCCAAATACCTCAGCAAGAGTATCTCATTTAGGATGGTCACATGTAGACCCTTTTATTCGCTGGTTTATGAACATATTTCTCATTCTCTCCTTGCCTCTATCAGATGCTGGGGGAGTATAATCACTCGGTGCTTTGCTACGAGCAAGCTCTGCAGGCTCAGCCAGGCTTTGAGCAGGCTCTGAGGAGGAAGCACGCTGTCCTGTGTCAGCAGAAGCTCGAGCAGCGGCTCGAGGCTCAGCACCGGTGAGACAGAAGGAGGAGAAAAGGGGATGCTCTATAACAGGGGTTCTCTGGGTAGATGTTCCAGTCCAAAGACCTTTCCATAGACCCCCAGCATAAATGCATTTAATGGGAAAAAAAAATTATACCTGTAACTCACACATAGATCTTGATAGTACCTCTGTGAATTTGGCACCCCATCTAAAAGCAATTGAGTAAAACCTTGTTATTTGTTTTTGTTGATTTGTGCTATGAAATTGCTGTTTGGTTTTTGAGGTGTAACTCAAACATATTTCAGTGTAGGTAAATTCCGTTCAACTCAAAATTTAAAACCAAACTTTAACCTACTTAGTGTCATTTGTTTGTGCTGTTTCTACCTAGTTTGTACTTGTTTGATTTCTTGACTGTTTTACAAGCATAATTCACGGTGATTCTTTTCTATTGACTTACATTGGTCTATTATTAAAGCTTAATTACAAGCAGCTTGGAACAAATAACCCTTTAAACAGAAATTTGACAGTAATTTTGAAAATAAATCAACACAACACAGGAAATGCTTGTTGCATTGTCATAGTGCAAGTCATAGTACTTACTTTTGGCTGAAAGGTGCTGGTTCAGGGGCTGAAACTCATGGCCTAATCTGCCATGAAATCTGCTCTGTAGATTTCTACTACAAAATATCCAGATCTTGGGCAGCAAATTGTTGTAGTTTCAGCACCAAAATAAATACTGTTCTGCAATCATGGACTGGTGATGCATGATTTAGGGTTTAGTATTGATTTGGTGGTGGTATTATTTTATCACCATGACAGCCATTTTGTATATATTTATATATATATATATATATTGATAGAGAGATAGATAGATAGATAAATTTATCGATTCATAAGTTTATATTCAGTATTTATATACTTGCTTTGTGGCAATGTCTGTTAAAAGCGCTATACAAATAAAATTGTATTGAATATTTAAATAATCAGAATTGATAATTGAAAACAAATTCATCTTTCATTGTTCATGACATATTTTGTATCTCATGTAGATGCTGATTTGGCTTTGCAATGTTACTGTGCTCTTAAAGCCATAAACCATAATCCTTGAGACGATATGTATTATTAGTAAATGTCCATATATGGACATACATAACATTTTGTCTCTAAAACTGTTGGAAATGGTTGCTGACTTTTATAAGAGTATCCCTGAACCAACACTGGAAAAGTGTCAGTGGGTAACTGGGTTTTAAATCACAAATCAAGCTAAAGATCTAACACTTACTAACTTAACTAATCACAAGGAGAGATTAGAGTCTCACTCGGTTATTCTTTCGGGTTGTGTAGGAGCTAGTGCGAGTGCTCTGTTTTACTTTGCAGGTCTCTTCAGCGCACGCTGAATGAACTGAAAGAGTACCAGAAGAGGCACGATCATTACCTTCGGCAGCAGAGCATGCTGGACAAGCACAAGCTGATCCAAGAGGAACAGATTCTACGCAACATCATCCATGAGACACAGATGGCCAAAGAGGCACAGCTTGGTGAGACAGACTGCTAGTGTGCCGTTGGCTTGGTTCAGATACGTACCCACACAAGTATTTAAATGAGTAATATGCAATGACCTTAGTAAACAGTAAGCAGCTCGGTTATGTAGGCGTGTCAGGTGTATCCTGATGATCACACAGTGCTCCTGTTTATCCAAACAAATGAACTGATGATGATTTATTTTGTGTTTTTGTCAGGTAACCACCAGATGTGTCATCTAGGTCAGCAGCAGTACAGCCTGTTCTGTCCATTTGACTTACCTGTCCGTTATCATCGGGGAGATCTGTTTGAGAATGTGCACTACATCCAGGTTAGACTGAGTAAACTTGTTTATGACCAGCGATCAAATTATGTGTTGAGATTAACTTCACTGAGATTACATTACTATCTAACTATAAATAACATGAAACCAAGTTAGCTCAAAATGTGTAATCAAGTCACTAAAAATCTAGACTGCTTCGAGGTGATGGGAAGACTGCAATAACTCCAACTCCTTACAACTATGCTAATCAGAAATGCTTCTGAGAATGCACAAAATGTCAAACATTGAGAGAGATGGGCTACAACAGCAAAAGACCACATTCTCCTTCTACTCCTGCCAGCCAAGAAGAGGAATCTGAGGCTACAGTGGGCACAGACGCAAACAGGAGTGCATGAATGAGCAGGTGTACAGGTGTTCCTATTCAAGTGGGGAGTGAGTGAATATGCCACCTTGGTGCAAGGATAAATATAAGACTAATCAAACATCAGGAAAATGTAATTAATAGAATAGAATGAAACTTCAATATAACTGAACGCCATTGACAAATAGGGATAACTCATGCTTTTCAACTTATGGTGTAGTATTGTGCAAAACTCATTTTTTATAGCTTCTATTCTGCTGTCCTGTAAAGCTTTCTGGATCGCATGGATTTGCCCAATAAGTCTACAACACCTTCTCTGATGAGGCTAAACAGCAGAAACAAACACCAGAGCGTTTTGAATGAAGTTGAAGAAATCTGAATATGAAGCTGGTTGGAGGTTTTCATGCTTAGCCACTCTGTAGTAATCTGTGGAAATTTGTTAGAAATTTCTTTATAATATAGGTAGTCTGATTATGCCATGTTAGGTCTGAGGTGATTCGAACACCTAGGTTCCACAGCAGACCATGATCAAGACTTCAGTGTCTGAGTCTTAACGTTTCATGTAACAGGAACCAAACCTGTCAAATGAACTGTTTCAAATATTTTGAATGTGTCTGTGTTTATTGTGTGCGCACATGCAGTTTGGTGAGGAGGTGTCCATAGCCGGCAGTGTGGCTTTGGTGTCGGAGCTGAGTGTGAACGAGAGCCGAAGCCCACAGCCATACTCCATTGTGTCTGGAGGAGACATGCTAGCAGCACACTGGGTTAAAGAGTCCTCCTCTAATGCTGTAAGATTTTGTCTCCTGCTCTCTGTATATAAACATATCAGAATACACAGTTATGATGTCGCACTGTTCTGTGGTATGGTGTTACTGAGTGTATTGGTGGAGTCTCTTTCATTGGTATTGGGATGTACGTTTTCCACTTACTCTGTATTAGAGCTCAAAAACCTAAAGTCTTTCACTGTTGCATGTTGAATAGGAAACCCATAGCATGCTGTGGCCGAGAAGTTCAGACTGTTCTCAGCGTTTTCCCTCCGTTCCCTCTGCTAACTTGCTGCCCACATTCTTCCTTCCCCCGGAGAGTCATGGTCTCAGGTGAAACAGACAAAATGCACTGTCACTTACACGCATGTTATAATCCTCGTACGGTTTCAGTAGACCTGAATTCTTGCCTATATTTTGACCCTAGCATAAACAACAAAGAAAAGCTTTCGCCCACTGATTAAAGAAAAACTTTTTATTTAGTGCCTTTACTTGTTCTAATGGATGCCTGTAGAATGTTGCCATAATTTTACATTACTAGTCTGATTTGACCAATATGCAACCAATTCTGATGTAGGACAAATATCGACAATATCACTTTCATTCTGTAATCATGAGCACTGCTATGTTCCTTGACCTGCAAGATTTCTACATGTTAGAATTTCCATTTTTAATATAGAGCATTTGAACCAAGCAGCTCATTCTCACACTTCCTGCATCTGCTTTGTACAGGGGTAAGAGTAGCCTGTATATGAACAGGAGTCCCCCAGTCACTGTCGAAGCCCCGGACTGCAGTTTAAAAGCTCATCATTTGCCTGGTGACCCTCTGAACACTGTAGCCTGGGCCTTGCAGGGGAAACAGCTGCCTGACCAGCACGCTACTCAGGTTTGATTGGTGTTTCTTCTTTATTTAAACACAAGCAGAGAAAACACTGCCAAGCAACACTGCCAAAAATATATCAATAACATTTGGAAAGGCTGAGTTCGTACAGTTTGAGAGAACCAGTGTTGATCTTATTGAATGATGTAGCAGCTTGTTTAGCTTAATATCATGGCACCGTTAATTTCCATATTGTACAAAGCCTTTTCACCAAACACAGTAATCACCCACATAAGATGTAAGCTCCATGTGGATACCTGTAACAAAATATTTACATGTCTGCTGATACAACTCTCGCTTAGGCCAATTTTAACAACTTTTTCCATTATTGGAATTACAAGCATGATGATATGGGATATGTAGAAATAATGTGAGGGTTTATAGAACAGGATTGGGCTATTTGTCAGGCAACCTCAAGCAACAGATTGCTTATATGACTTGTGACAGGTTGTCTTCGGAGGGCGTGTGCCGTCCAGCTTTTCTGACACGAGCCAACATATAGCTAAATTGTGTAAGGCAAACTATAACATTAATACACCCCAAGTGAAGATACCACAGCTATCCGGGCTGGAAGCCAAGGGAGCAAAATTTGCTGTGCTCTCTGTTTGGGAGGGAGAGCAATAATATCACAGTGACGCTAGCCAATCGTGGACATCTCTGTACTCATGTATGCGGAAGAGGGTTGATGGTGTGTTCCTCTGAATGTCTTGTGCTGCCGTGTGACGCAGCAGCTTCACATGTCCTGGAGGACGGACGTCCTGGTTGGTACCTGTTGTACGATAGGGAAAAGCTGGCTGGCTTTTATACTCTAGTTAAACCCAGGAAAATATGAACAATGTGATTGTCAATTGTAGTCGAATTGGGAGAAGAGGTTTGGGTAAGTAACTGTCAGCCCGTGCCATAGGAATTAATTGAAGCCAGTTGTTTGCTGTTTTATCTTTTCATACTTAATTTGCACAGACATATGCACTGAGAATTAAGCTTTTGCCTTGAACATGATGCTTTTAAGGCAGAGTTAAATTTGTCAAACACTTCAGGTATATTGGAACAGGTGTAGAGGTAGAAAAGCAGATTAGAACCTGAAAAAATGGAATTACCCCAGCTCCAGATGTAAAATGAATCCTGTCTGAATAAGGAGTTAGTTCTGATTCCTATTTTTTTTTTTTCTTTGCTAATGGATTTTATTAAAGTGGATAAATAAATTAAATACCTTGAATCCTGTTTGTGTGCTTTTCCATGTATGCACATGCACAAAGCCTATAAGTAAGAAAACCAAAGTGATTCAAAGTTAACAGACTGTTTACATTCAATCTTTTCTGTGGAATAATTACACATCCTCAGTCATGCTGTGATATTTCTACAGCCCACGACAGAAATAGGTGAAGTGCATTATGTGTTAAACACATGATTTTGCATGCATATGTGTGTTTGTTGATATACAGGTATTGCTGAAGCGTAGCGACGGGTGGACTATGGAACAGACGGGTGCAATGATAGCAAGTGCTTTAGAGAAGGTAAGGACGAACGTCTGCTTGTAGGGATGATAAAATGTGTTGTCATGACCTCATTTTTGTTCCATATTATCAGGTGCTAGGGGAAAAATACTGATTGGAGAGCAAATTCCTGCTCTAGAAAAGAAACATTTCCAGAAATATGTAGGCTGACTATTTTAAGATGAGCTGAATCAGGATGAATGCAGGAATTTGTACTATAGTTAAAGTCTGGTTTGAAGCTTGCTTTTTACTCTCTGCGCATGTAGACAAGTGTACCACGGTGGCTGGTTCAGAATGAGGCCGGGCTCTTTTGGAGAGCTCAGGGAAACGGTACGCAAGCTCTGCTGTGTCTGCGCCAGGCCCTGCGCTCGGCTCCACCTCAGTACAAAAATGTGCCGCTGGTCAACACGGCAAACCTGCTGCTCCACTACGGCCTGCACCAAGAAGCCCAGGAGCTACTGCAGCAAGCCATGGAGCTCAATGCCTCAGAGGTACACCAGACATATCACTTCCCTTAGGATATCACTACCATACCTGACCAGACATCAAAACAACTCTGCTTTTCATGTAGTTATTTACAACAGAAAATGTGTTTAGTAATGCTTAGTGAGGGAGGGAGAAAGGTATAACATTACATACATAACAATGTTTTCAATATTTTTCTACTATATATAGTTCTGAAAGGTACAGGTTTTCCTAAACTAAAATATTTTTCTCTAATGCATATATCTCAGTCCCAATATTTTTAAGGTCTGGTTAGCTCCAATAGTGAAAAATGAGAAAACTGCATTCAAAGATTTCATCCCAATTCCACTGAAAGATACTGCACCTGCGTCTACATTCATAGCCTAATCTACTTATGGAACCACAACATTACTGTCAAATTGTAAAGAATTATAAGTTTACAGATTATCAGCCTCACCTGAGGTAAAAGTCACTCGAGGCACACTTAGGTTTTAGACATCTTTAAGCAGATTGACTGCATTTACTGCTGCGTCTGTTTTACCGGCTCCTTACCCAACATGATCTTTGCATACATGCAAAAAGACCACGTTAGAAAGTAACATAAATAAAAGATTTTCATGACATTTTGTCAAAAAGAGAATTGCTTTCTTAAAGACAAAGTTTATTGTTGGAAGAGAAACAAAGTGTTTTCATCACAGCCACGTGAGCTGATGGGTTTTCCCAAATGGTCGGTTGCTTCTTATGTACGTGAACGTTTTTTTCAACACTGAAATTGCTGAACTGTTATTATACCACAAATTCAACAGAATTCACCGACTATTTTAAGACTTATTGGATGAAAGCTACTGCCTGTCAAGTACCCTCCTGTGTTTTACTGACTTTCCTGTTGCTCATTGCATTAAGCCTCACACTCTGCTGAGCATGGTGAGTGTGCAGCTCTCTCGAGGGAACCTGACTGGTGCATTGACCCTGTTCCGGCACGCCCTGTCTCTGAGTGCCATCTGCAGCCAGTGCCGTGCCAGCCTGCCTCTGCTGCGCTGCCTGCAGTTCTACCCTTTCCTCTACAAGCTCCGGCACCAGTCCTGTCAACGTGAGTTCTGCTGTCACTAATGTCTACTCTGAATTTCTTCAACTGATTTTGCTCAAAAATAGGCAATAAGGTGTTTATGGTCAATTTGATTGTTTAGTCAGTAGATAAACATTTTATATCGATCATTAAACCTAATACACATGTTAGTAGCGTTTTAGATTTGTCTTGCTGTGCTCTAAGGTGAAGTTTCTATTAACCTGAATATACCCCAGACTGCTACCATATTGCACCATCCTCCTTTCCCCGCTTTGCAGTCTCTTTGCTCTAATCCCTTGTGTTTCAGCCTTGGTTGTGTTGTGGGTCGAGGTCTTATAATAGCTCAGTCACTGTAATCTCTCATCTGTTTTTAGCTCTCTCCCCACTGCAGTTTCTATTCTGGGTTTGCCTTCTCTTCCACCTCCCACTCCCTCTTTTTCTCCGCTTCCCCTGTAGTTCAGCACTCTTTTCCCCTGACGCTGTTCTCCATCAAGCCAAAGGGCTTTGAAGTGGAGAAATCTTGCACTCAATAATTCAACAGGCTGAAAATAGTGATGAACTTTATTTAGAGGCAGTTCTACTCTGCAGAGAAAAATAAATTTATTGTCCCCTCCAAATTTGGGGGAGACACATGCAGTGCTATTGATTCAGGTATTAATATACCGCTGTAGACGTGAGTGTGTTTGCATTTTATTTTATATTTACGTTTCACCTCTTTCGTTTTTGCTTTCGTCAACAGCGCAAAGAAGACAGTTTTGACATTAAACGAGCTATATTTTGAAAATGATGTGCATTCATACTATCTGCTTTGATTGGCATTTAGTGCCATCAACTGCAGATAATGTGACATTAGATGTAACGTTGTAATGAACTCGAAACTACCTTTAATGGCATGTGTAAAAGTGCTTTGATAGATGTATCATTCCTGCTGTAAACCTTCAAATAATACCTTCAGTTGTTCCCTAAAGACAAACTCGCCATAGCAAGTGAGAAACGTTCATTTTCAGTCCCCCAACTGCTCTCACAAGTCCTGATGTCAAATTACGAACCACTTACTTTTAAGAAGTATTTTAGCTAACTCGTTTCCTGGTACAGAATAACATCAAACAACTCTTTTAAAAGCCACACAATTAACTTGGCTACTGTTGGTAAACTGCAGTATAAACACACTGCTTGGAAGCTTTGCAATCAGATATTTTGCAGCCCTTTGTCCTCATATGTTGCATCAGACTCTGGTGGAGGGAGAGCATCTGTATTTCTGAATTTGCTCAAGTCGACTAATAAATATTAATACATGTTGTGATCATCTTAGGAGCATTAATGGCTGGTGTGTGGTCCTGGTGTACAGGCTGCAAGAGAAGAACCCCAACAATTAAAAAAAAACAAAAAAACAACCTATACATGATTTTTTTTTTTTTTTTTTTTTTTTTTTTTTTAATGTAAGCATCTGTTATATGTATGTTATAGACATTTAATATTAAAGCAATAATGACGTTAGTGTATGAATATGCTGTGTGTTTGGTGTGCAGATGGGTCAGGTTGTGAGAGAGTAGAGGACATTGAGGTGGAGGACTGGGAATCCGAGGAAAGGCCAGAAACAGGAAACGCAGATGCCATGCCTGGATCTGCATTAAAGGACTCGCTCCTGTTTGAGAGTAAGTACTCGTTTTTTCCCCCCCATATTCGAGCCATTGAGTATCACGAGATCATTCTCTTTTCTATCTGAATCAATTTTGGTAATTCCTCTCTCTTTCTCTCTCCCTTTCTCTTTCTCTGTAGAAGTGGTGGTGGACAGTAATGGCTCAGGAGAGGTGGGCCAGCAGGAGCGAGGGGAAAATAAGAAAGGAGGGCAGGAAGGAGAAGAGCAGTGGCAGTTGCATGAGGAGCTGATGGGAGCGTTTGAGGGGGCGCTGGATGTGAGTGGGAAGCGCGGGGACCTACGGGGGATCCGTGTTCTGAAAAACGACAGGGTGATGGGGGCAAGCAATGATGGTGCCTGCTTCGGGAACTGCGAGGATGATGATGGAGCAGAATGGGTAAGCTCTAGACTGTCAGAAAACAAGTCAATCTCTGTAGCCCTTTTTTTCCTTTCTGTTTTATTTTATATAGCAAAATTTTACACTCTTTTGCCAAATTCTTTTTTTAATTTGAGGGGAAAGAAACCCTAAAATGAATGTCCTGTTCCTGGTGGTTCATGTATAATAAAAACTGATTGTACAGAATCTATACAATGTAAGGTTTTTGTTTATTGTTCTGGATTTCCAGATTACATTCCAGGTGAAGCGAATGCGAAAGCCCAAGGCGGACATGTCTGAGAGCTGGGCAGGTGAAGAGGATTCCTCTCCGAGTGAATCCTCATCAGCACACTCCATCCTGGAGATCAGTGGCCCTACCATCCCTTCCCCTGGACCTTCAGGTATGTGCCATATGAACCGACTGCATTCTTTCATCTGTAGTGTTCTGTACGCTTCACAGAAGGTTTCAGGGACTGGTGTTTGTGTGGGTGTGTTTTGCAGGAAGGTGGAAAGACTACAGCAGTCTGGGCTGGCCAGGACCAGAGGAGTGTCAGCGCACACGGCGGGTAGACCTGACTACTGTGGCAAGCACCTGGCTGGCTGTGTCTGCCAAAAATATCGAGTATGTTTATTTATTGACATCAATGTACACAACATCGTTTAGGGTCTTTTCACAGGGGAAACTTTGGTATTAGTCAGACACACATTTTACTATTAATTTCAGTGAAATGAATGCGTAATGGGACAGCAGACACCACTGCATGGGAAATGTCGTCTCTTTATAAGTTTATCAGAATTTCAGTTTTGCTAGAGTGCACTCTGTCTCCATATTACAACCAATAAGAGACTATCTGGACCAGCCGTTCATGTTGAAGAAACTTAAACATGTCAGCTTTTATCTCTCTCTCTGTCCATAAGAGTAGCTGATGATGAGCCATTGCATTAGCAGCATGTGTACAGGAATATGCCCATTTTTATCTTAAGGAGGCAAATTAGAAGACTTGCCTGATAACAGCGCAACCTTATCGCACGCATACACAAGTTTTGCATGTGAATGGTTTTACCAAGTGGGACGGAATTGTTAGAAAATTGCTTAGCTCAGTGTATGATTCGACCCAAGTGGTTTACGGTCTCTTGAGAATTTTTTGCATCTCAAAAACATGTGTGCCTGTCTGCTTGAATCGGTAGTGTGTGAAAATGAGCTGAGCCAGTACAAACCCAGCATCAAGTAATTACCTTCATTTGTTCCCTAAAGACAAACTCTCCATAGCAAGTGAGAAACATTCATTTTCAATCCTCCAACTGCTCTCAGAATAGTCCTGATATTTGGACGATCAGAACATCAAGTTACAGAAAATTGTCTTTTAGCTAGCTCGTCATATCCTGATATAGGATAACATCAAACAACTCTTTTAAAAACCACACAACTAACCTGACTACTTGGTAACTTGGCAATCAAATATTTTGCTTCTCCTTGTCCTCATTTATTGCATCAGACTCTGGTTGAGGGAAAGCATCGGGGTTTCTGAATTTGCTAAAGTCACCTATTAAATGTTAATACACATTGTGATCACCTTAGGAGCATTAATGGCTAGTGTGTGGTCTTGGTTTACACAGGCTACATGGTGGATAGGTAAAGAGAAGAACCCTACAAGGCAAAGACGCCAGTACAATGCTTTGGCCATTCAGGAAGTGGCTTGGTGTTATCCTTGCACAAATGTAGATGTTTATTTTGTCATCTTGCATAATGTCATGGAAATGTTTCATGAGCTGCAATTCATTTTGTAGCAGACTAGTAGCCAGTAAGCTTCACCTCTGCTCCAATTATTATTCTTCCAGTGCCATGTAGTGCTATAAATATGTTAATGTTATTACAACATTAATAAAGTGTAATTATCACCCTCCATGACTGCCTCCATACGGTCAGGTAAACTGGCTTATAAAGTGTGTGAGAGCAGGTGTCCTTCCGATGCCATAACTGCTCGTTTGAATGCTATTTGCTTATTATCTCTGTCTTTTTCATCTGCTCCATGTTCCCTGTGCAGCATCACAGAACATATAGACTTTGCCACTCCACTGCAGGAGCCTGCTGCAGAACCGGTGTGCAATGCTAATCTGCCTGCCAGCATGCACACGCTAGACCATCTGGGGGGAGTGGCCAACCGTGGCAGCATCCACTATACTGGAGAGAGTCAACTCAAAGAGGTGTGTGTGTGTTAGGCATTTAGGCTTCTGTATGTGCTGTTACTAGAAGTCGATCATTCACTCACTTCACTATGTGTCTTACTCAGGTGCTGCAAAATTTGGGAAAGGATAAGTTTTTGCCGCAGTCCTTTGAGCAAGTGGGAACCCGCTTGGCAAAAGTCTTGGAAAAGGTATGGTTAAGGTTGAGTGGTGTCAGAATTCACCTTCCTAGTCTATGAGATAAACCATATGCTTATTTTGGATCATCTGTGAAGCACTTAAAGCAGCAGTTTGGCTAAAAATCTAATTTACGCAAGTCACCTTACCCCAAATGTGTTATTGCTAAGACATGTTTGGCAGGGATGGACAGATGATCAATTTATTACTTAGCCCACTAGGCAAGTGGAAGCTCCAGTGCACTGCCCAGTTGCATGCTTTGATTGTCAAGAAACATAATTGACAAGGCTGAAAAGTGGTACCTATGTAATATAGTATAATATCATTTAACATATGGCTAATTAAGTGCACTGATACAAACTGAGGGAAATAAATGAGTATACGGATTCCAGGAAGAATGAAAGACTGTGTAGCTATAGTTTTTATGCTCTTCTAAAAAAAAAAAAAAAAAAAAAGTTTGCGATATGGTGTCCTTGCCATAAAAAATATTCATTGAGTCTAACTAGCATCTTGATTTGAGTGTGAGCAGGCTGTATGATTTAGAAATGAATGGTATAGTTTTAGCGGTGCACTATGTTTAATTGACATTGTTTGATTTGCGAGTCAATAGAAAGTAGTTTAGATTTTTCTTACTCTGGTTGTTGCCAGGAGGAAAAGAACAGTCGTGACTGCTATGGGATAAGCAACTGAACCTGCTGGTCCATATAAAATTTAAAACTACTGACCTGGACCTATAATCTTGTCTCAGGCATTTGGGTTCACCCCTGATTCTGAACCTTGCCTCTTTATTTTGCACAATTTCTTTTTTCTGTTGTTGAAGTGCACAGATATAACAAATACCTGTCTTGTCTATGGCTATATGTTTGATGAACTGTTCTTATGTGTGTTTATTTTTGTATGATGGCTTTGGTGTCATCCATTAGAACCAGACCTCATGGGTTCTGTCCAGCATGGCAGCGCTGTACTGGAGAGTGAAGGGGCAAGGCAAGAGGGCCATCGACTGTCTGCGTCAGGCTCTAAACTCCGCTCCTCACCACATGAAGGTACCAATGACCTAATTACTAATAAACATAAACAGTTAAACAGGTTCCTAACCTGTATCACCTCAGACTGTGCTTTAACACTGATGTGAGCAAGACACACTTCTGATTACGGTTATGGTTTAAGAACTAATAAACTCTTTAAGAACTGAATAATTGTTGGGTGAAAACTCCTAGTTGCAGTAGTGGGCAGTGTATTAGCAAGGAGGAATGAGTTGTAGGTATGAGGAATGAGGTCTTTCTTCCAAATTTCAATTATAGCATTACTCCATGAAGAGCTGTTCTGCATTTTATACTATAATGGATATTAGAGACTTAACAGTGGGTCTCATTAAATAAATTAATCTTTTAGTAAAGTTTGTGTAAACCATATGGAACAAAAAAAGGTGCCGGATTTACAAAACCTTTGGAAGCACAGATTTTCTTCATACTTGTGTGTGGGGGGGTGTGTGTCTGTTGGGCTGGGGGGGTGTGGGTGTGTAGGGGGGGGGGGGTGTGTGGTGTGTGTGGGTACGTTGATGAATGACCATCCGTAAATTACCAAGCGCATACATGACACAGCTGATTTGCACAGACCGCTATGAGCACGAAACGACTGATCAGGGTACAGCCTGAAAACAGAAGTACAAATTATTCTGACTCATTACTGTGCTAATAGATATTTTTTAATATATGTAATATTAATAATAATAAAAAAAAGGTTAGCACTAAATCCTCCATCATCTGAGGCATTTGTTTATGGCTTACGGCTTTATGTAGACAGTCCGGCCCATCCTCCGTTTATATGGCACCGTTTCTTTCATCATAATTGAATGAAGTTTTATTTGTTCTGATTTATGAGTTTGTGTTGGTTTTCTTTCTTTGATTTTTATATCATTAAATTAATGCCAGTACTATAAAATTGACTGGTTTTCACAAAATATTCTCAGTGGTACCCCTGGTCCCTGACCTAGTGAACTAGCATAAGGGTGTGTGTTTTTATTTTTTATAAATTTTTTTTTTTTTTTATAAAGTCACTCTGGATAAGGGGATCTACTAAATGCTGTAATATAAATGCAACACAAATTAAAAAAATTTTACTTGACAATACATTCCATGTATAAAAGTACAGTAATAAATTCAACTTATATGAATTGAAGTCAATCAAGTCGAGGTTTTGCACACACTTGGACGCAGAAGAAAGGAGACTTTATTGGATTTTCATGAATGCTTAATTTTTTAATGTTTAAGTGTAAATGAGCATACTAAATATTTGTGCATAAATCCGTTTGTATCCAGCAGACACCAGTGGTTTTAGTTAGGCAGGACTTTACTCATATTATGATCTTCATATACATCACTGTATAAGCTTGAGTTAGAATAATTGTAAATATGGCTGTCGCAATAACATATCATACTAAGGGGATGTGTCCACTGCCAAATCTGGTCCTACATGTTACTAATCTGTATCCTTCAAATAGCCTTCAGAAAAATACTGTGACCATGTACAAGAATCTGGGACAGACACCCTGACAACACAAAAGAGTAATGCCTCCACCACCTAGTGGCAGAGGAATGAAAACCCCTGTTATGACCAATAGAACTGTAAAACCTATACTGTCTGTATGTTTGGGTAATGATAATGGCCTGAGATTGTGTTTGTGACAAAAAACAATATGATAAAATCCGGTATTCCCTAATTAATTGAATTTATTATTATTAACATTCACGCACAATTTCGCCATGCTAAGCTTTAGGTGTAAGCCACGTTACAGGCAAAGATTAGTCTATGGACAGAACCATGTCTTAAAAGAAACCACTCTATTGGCTTAAAACCTGTTGCATTAATACACTAATTAATTATTGTGTTTTTATATACTAGCAGTTGCTCATATATAGAGAATTTTATGAATTCCAGAATAGCCAGTGTGCTTTAAAGCAGGCAAAGCCGAATCAGAATGCACGACTGAACTTGTCCGTCGGCATTATGCAATGTCAACATTTTAAATCAAGTCTTGGGTGTATTAAAATCTAGAGTATTGAATTGTTTGCATAATTGCAATACTGACAAAGTTTCAACATTTTATTGCAAATAATCCCACAGTCATCCGAGAGAGTACAACTAAGTACTGCTCCTTTCATTTCTGCTTATGAATTTGAATAAACTCCTGATGATGTCTCTTCTCTTGCAGGATGTTCCCCTGATCAGTCTGGCTAACATCTTCCAGAACGCCCGGCTGTGGGAAGACGCGCTCACCGTGGCCCGCATGGCCGTGGAGATCGCTCCTCATTTCGTTGTAAACCATTTTACGCTTGCTAATGTCTACATAGCAATGGTGAGTTCTTGCACTTGACTGCCATTGATCCAAAATTTGCATTTCTTCCTCATACTCGCAACGCTCTTTATTTTATTTTATTTTATTATTTTTTTTTTTATTATTATTATTATTATTTTTTACAGGAAGAGTTTGAGAAAGCAATGCACTGGTATGAATCCACTCTAAAGCTCCAGCCAGAGTTTGGACCTGCCAAAGACCGTCTTCGTACCATCCAGTGCTACCTTCTGACTAAGAGGGACAGGCGAGCTCCATAAGGAATCACACACACACACACACACACACACACAGTGGCACATATATGCACACAGGCACGCACATTACATGCAGCTCTATTTAAAAAAAAAAAAAAAAAAAAAAAAAAAAAAAAATTTCCCCAAGTGGGGAAGTCTTTAGCTCTGTCTGTGTTTATTTTTGCCACATATCATCCAGAGGTTCAGCCAAACAGAGCAGTTTCTGATCAGAATCTTGTTTTCCAGTGTTAAAGAAAAGGTTGTTGTAATCAGTAGATCAGTAGATCCTTTTAAAATTTATTTTAGCGTGTCAGGGTTTTATGTAAAGATGTTTGCACCATCCTTTAAAAACAAAAACAGACAAAATTAGAAAGTGATCCAGATGTTTGCTAGACTCAGTTCTACACATGAACATGGCGATAAAAACATTCAGACACTGAGGCTTGCGTCATGACCGTTCAAGTCAGAAATATTCAGAATCGTTTTCTCTGAAAGAACAACATTTGATGCATTAACAACAGCAGGAAGGGTTGTGGGATTCACAAGCATTTCTGAAATGGGTCATGGCACAAACGTTTCTTAAGGCCCAATGTTTAATGGAAGATTTGGACAGCATGTTATGTGAAGCATATATATCAGTCCTTTCAAGTTGCAACAGATACGCAGCAGCACAGCACCAAAATGAGGAACGTAAATGGTTAAGTTTTTTTAAGTTTAGTTTTATTTTGTCAGGACACAAAGACGATTAAACCAGATAAACAAGTCCTCACACATACAAGTGTATTGCACCAGAATCAACTATAAAATGGTCATGTTTTGTTCTTCATTACTACACTGAATTAGGCAATAACGATGGATCTTAACCAACCTGGTAACTGTAGATTGACATGCTTTTAAGCAAGATTATTTTAAGTATTTTTATTGTTCAGCTCACTAAGAAAATATTGTTTCCGGGTGTGTGTTTGCACCATATTTATTTCAGTGTGGCTGTACTTACACGATTATTCATTATCTCTCTCTCTCATTATTATTATTATTTTTTTTATTATTATTTTTTTTTAAACCCAGCAATTTTAAGAAAGATTAATATATACATATCAGTAATTCATAAAGAGTACACCATTTACAGTGCAATTTTATAAAGTACACAATAATACTGTCATCTCAGTGTGTTACATTTTTATTATAGTATGACTGACTGAATGTGTTTGTAATTGTCCTGGGTTTGTTTTTTTTAGTCAAAATCATTCTTGAAATTCATGAACATTTGCCCTAGCCCTAGACAGGCGGACAGACGGGCAGACGGGCAGACAGGCAGACAGACACACAAACGCATATGTATTTGTAAAAAAGCCTTCCATGACTTCTCTCTTTTCATCAAATAATGTAACTGGTCTTAATTAATTAATAAACGCACATTGTTGATGATAACTATGATGATGATGATGACAATAAAAATAGTCTTATCCATCACAAGTGGTTTAAGTGAAGCAGGGTTATTTTAATTCTGAAAGACTGATTATGAAGAGATTATTAAGAATATGTTTTTTGTTTTTTTTTTGTTTTTGCTTTTTTTACTGAATCCTGTGATGGAAGATTTCAGATCATCCTTTTGAGGGATGGGGAAACTGAAAATAAGTCAATAAAATACTTTTAAGGACAAGTTTGAACTTGTGTTTTGTGTGATTTGAGAAGCTCAGAGTGGATGTCTCTAAAATGACACTCAATCTGCATTTGAAATCGTTTTGCAACCAACAGCCTACCGTACTATTTTTCTGTGTGTTAACTAACACAAACTAATTTGATTTCTCTGTTGCTTAAGAGAGATATATCCAACAGAAGCAAAAATGTTGAGTTCTGGTTTAAGTTTGGAGCTAAACTAATTAAGCAATTGATATTTTATCTAAATACTCAAATTTGTTGTGATGAGATTTAAATGACTATGTCTGAGACACCTACCTTTTTATGCATATTTTTCCTTATATGGCTCTTTTATGTATACTGTATTAGAACATTAGTAGAAGAGAAAAAGTGCTTTCCATACATTTATTTTACAGATATCTTATTACATATAAAGTTCCATGGTATATTATAATGTGATGTAGTATACAGTGTGTCCCAAAAGTCTGGATCCATAGGCATTTTTCTTTTTATTTCCGATCCAAGATGGCTTTGAAACTAACAACAAAAGATCAAATTCAATGTATACACAAGTGTTGTGAAGTCCAAATCCGTCAGTTTACATTTACGTTTTTTTGATAGAGGCCCTTATCTAGAGTGATTTTTCGTAAGTTCTCTGAAGTCTCTATGAGTAAATACATCCTGATACTGGTTCACTAGTGGAAGTTCATTCCATCACTTTAGTGCAAGAACAAAGAAGGGTCTAGATGCATGTCTTGCTCGTACATTGAGAGACGGTGGGACCATTTGAGCAGTGCTAGAGGATCGGCGGGAGCGCAATGCAATGTGGGGTGTAATAAGCGCTTTGAGGTAGGAGGGTGCTGGTCCATTTTTGGCCTTATAGGCAAGCATCAGTGTTTTGAATCTGATGCGGGCAGCTACAGAAAGCCAATGGAGGGAATGTAGGAATAGCGTGGTGTGGGAGAACTTGGGGCGGTTGAAAACGAGTCATGCAGCTGCATTCCTGATCAGTTGCAGAGGTCGAATGGCGCTCAGAGGCAGACCTGCCAGGAGTAAATTACAGTAGTCTGGTCTTGAGATGACAAGGGACTAAACAAGCACCTGAGTGGCCTGTGTGGAAAGAGATGGATGAATTCTTCTGATGTTGAAGAGGAGAAATCAACATGAGCAAGAAAGATTAGCAGTATGAGAAGAAAAGGACTGGTGATTTGTCCAAAGGAACCACAAGGTTACGTGCTGTGACCGAAGGAGAAATCAGAAAGTTCACAGGGAGATCACAAGACTCTGATGTGAGGATGAATCGGCTGGAATGAACAGCAATTCAGTTTTGCTCGGGGTGAGATTCAGCTGATGAGCTGCCATCCATGATGAGATATCTGCCAGGCATGCTGAGATCCGGGCAGAAACATGAGTGTAGGAAGGAAAGGAGAGGATAAGTTGAGTGTCATCAGCATGGCAGTGCTTCGAGAACCCATGTGTGGATATGACATCACTGAGAGATCTAGTATAGAGGGAGAAAAGAAGAGAACTAAGTACTGAGCCCTGAGGAACACCAGTGGAGAGTCTACATGTTGCAGATGTGGAGCCCTTACACATCAGCTGATATGACCGACTTTGGTAGGAAGCAGTCCATTGCCATGCTGACCCATGAATTCCAAGACTCATAAGGATGGACAAGAGAGCCTTGTTGTTGACTGTCAAATGCTGTTGAAAGGTCGAGGAGGACGAGGACAGTTTGGCCAATTTAACAACATGTAGCTTCTCCGTGACAGCGTAAAGGACAATCTCGATGGAATGTGCCTCTTTGAAGCCAGACTGATTAGGATCATGGAGAGATTGTTCTGTGAGAGATGGAGAGACAGCTGACTGTACACGACTGTACTCCGTTCAATGGTTTTAGAAAGGAATGAGAGAAGTGATATCGGTCGGTAGTTGCTTATGTCTGAGGGATCCAAAGTGGGTGTCTTTTGGATGGGAATAACTCTGGCTCTTTTGAATGCTGTTGGTACATGACCAGATGTTCTGGAGCTATTTATAATAGTGGTGATGAAGGGGTTGAAGGTCTTGAGAGATGGTCTTTAACATTGTGGAAGGGATTAGATCCAGTGGGCAGGTGGTAGGATTGCATAATGAGATGACTTGCAGGATCTCTTCTGTTGCTAGATTGGAAAACTGTGCCAGTGAAGGGGAAGGGGAATCCTTAATGTGTAGTGAAGGAGTTGGGGTGGGAGTGAATGTCTGACAGAATTGTTCAATCTTCCCATCAAAAAGGTTGGCAAAGTCTTCAGCAGTTTGAGAACTTGTTTGTAACATCAGTATTTAAATAAATAATTGCCTTTGGATCCAGACTTTTGGAATGCCTTGTATAGTGAAATATTAGTATAGCATAACTGCATGACAGAGTATGAAGAGAATTTATGCACTTTTAAATGCAAAGGCAAATTATGGTGTGTTTTTTAATGGTTTTGAAGTTTACTGCTCATTATAGTAGCTAATCATTGCTGAAGCCATCTTGGCTTAATATAATCTGCGTAAGACCACTGAACAGTACTATATATGTGTGTGTGTGTGTGTGTGTGTGTGTGTGTGTGTGTGTGTGTGTGTGTGTGTGTGTGTGTGCAATATCAACATTATAAACCACAATATTAAAAAATGTGTTTAACATTTTTTTTTTAGCTTTTTATATGATTTTGTCCTGTGAAGTAACACTACCGGCCACTAGAGGGCTGTGTGCTTAACCGAACCAGACTCTGACTAGGTGTTTCCCCAAACCAGCCATCCATGGAAACACGCGCACGCACACACAGAGGTACAGCTAGAGAGACAGGGTGATGCGAGGTAATATGGATTCCCTCACTTCAATGCTTAACCATCAGCGACTGTCTTTGTATGAAATGCTGTATGCAATACGCAAAATCTTACAACAAATCTGAGCGATCATAACTGCTGTTTCACTAATGTATTTTGCCCTAAATCTTTTTTTCCATGTTGGAATCAGGATCCAGTGTTGATTCCCAAATGCTCTCCATCTCTGACATCCTTCTGCAGTCGTGCACGAAGCTCTGCAAGGACTCTATGTACAAAATGGGCACAACTGTTATGCAGTCTGGATCCTAGGTTTACAGTCTTCTGATGGCAATAAGACAATCATTTGTAGGGATGCGTATAAAATAATGTCGTTCCTAGGAAAGTTTGCGTACTGCTGTGGAAATTTACCAGCCATTAACCTACCTTTAGCTAAAATACATTACAGG
>JAQQZR010000023.1:9845331-9870854 GCA_030068235.1 Notoglanidium macrostoma | reverse complement strand
TGTGTGTGTGTGCGCGCGCGTGATGTTGTTGTGTGTTTAGATGGGGGTGGGGTTGTCCAAATATAGCCGATGTTTATAATTCATGAGACCTGGAACTACAGGGTTTATTTATTTGTGATCAGAGTAAGAGCAGAGCAGATCCGGGGAGCTGCGATGATTTTGGTAAGTGTGTATTTTGGATCATTTTGCGCGCTGTTGCTTGATGCTGAGAACCTATTTTATGCAATTTTATTGTATTACAGCTATCCTACTAGCGTGCACGATTAGGGTTATTACATCTTCTTAATAACTAACTAAGTGAAAAGCGTCTCAGTTATGCGTCTTTGTTGTTGACACATGACGGACGCTTGATTAGGACACATTATCTAGGTTGATGTAGCGCACTTCTGAGGCTTTAGTTTTCGACAGAGGCTATACATTAGGCTATGTAAGTTTTTTGTCTTTTTTATTTTTTCAAAAAGGGGGGTTCCTGTGTGCGAAGGACACCGATTGGTCGATGACGGTATTTTTTTCCCCGCTTTTGCGCCAATCAGATGCTGCACTGCTCTCTTATTTACTGTGAAGTCCCCTCCTTGGACACATCCATCCATCCACCGAGTGACAGGAGCACATCAGCTTTTCTGTTCTTCATCCCCAGCAGGAGAACGCGTACAGTAGGATGAATGAGAATGATTCTGGACATGCTCATGCGCTGGGATGTTTTAGGGACGCACTGCTTTAAAACCGACTGCTTTCCTGCAATTGCAATTGTGCAGATTTGGACTTGGGGAGTCTGATGCACAAGGCGAGCTCGCGCTCAGCACGGATTGCCACTCACAATTATGATCAAGAACTGCAAACCTTCACATTTTTTTACACACTGGACATGGACTATGTGATCATCAGTCCTTCACGAATCTTTTTGCGGTCTGGGCTTGCTGTTCATGACTATCCTTGGGAAGCCCTTACCCCAAAAAGCATTTGCGGAGGGCACGAGCGACGAGGAGGCTGTGGCTGTGTCTCATTCCCACTTTTCTTTCACTACGTTTGTGATAACCACTTGGCGAGCCTTGCTTCTTGCATCCTGCTGAAAACCTGAAACAACTGCTCTTATCTTCCTCCCCCTCTCACCGTTCACAACGGTGTTTTTGGTGTGTCCAACCCCGCCTTTGAATGATGTAGCACGTGAAATCTAATTGCAAATGTCAGAAGCGCGCGGGTCTTTGTTCATTAGATGGTATCATTTCTGTGCTACACGTGGCATCACGATATAAGAGAATAAACTCATGCACGAAAGGACAAACGCAATGCAAAAAATAAACTGCAGCCTGATCGTGACACCTGGAGGTTTTTTCTTTTTTCTTTTTTTTCTTTTTTGCACAGGTGCTGTTGCACACTGCTTACCTAGACTGAAACAAGCTACTCTGTTTTCTCATGATGTCTGCATATATCTCCATCCAGTTGGACACTGAGTTAACACTTCTAGCACTTGGTATTTACCACTGCTTTCCTAGCACTGCACAGTTCAGTGTCCTGCTCAAACACACCCATCTGATCATCACAAAAGGCTTAATGAAGTGATTCATGTTGATTCAGGTGTGTCACAGTAAAATGTGCAGTAGAGGACCAGCACTGGGAAACACTGGCTTCACCAACTTACTGTTGTAAAAAAAGTCCTTATTAAGTTTATTGTCTCTACTTTTTCTGTTTGTTATTCATTTGGAACATTTGAATTATGACCGGGACTTATTTATTATCATTATTTTTGCATCTGTTTCATTGTAGTTACTTCTTTGTATAGTATCATCATCTTCACTGAGTTGCCAGTTTACTAGTTACATGGATAATCTGGTAACTTAGTAGAGAAATATTTTTGTCCATAACACATATGTAATGTATTTATACACACTGACCTGCCAGTTTATTAGGTACTCTAATCAAGTAACTAATAAACTGATAACTTCTTGTAAATACAGCGTTCATCATTGGTGTGTATGGTTTTGTATGCTGTTGTAGCATACATGTACATTTCATTTTTCCTGTACTTGATTGCTAAGTCAAGTTATTGTACGCTGTCATATTCGCATTTAGCAAATAAAGCAATTCTGATGTATGTAAATGTATGCGTTTTCATAAATCTTATCTTACTATGTAACTTTACAGCACCAGAAGGCACACTTTTACACAACTTTCAGCAGCCTTGACCATTTTCTCTCTTCCTCTGCACCTGCGTAATACTCTACAGGCTTTCTCCTCTACTATATGTGTGCACATCTTTAGGAAATATTTTAGTAGTTGAACAGATTTTATTCCTATATACATTTCCTCTGACTGAACCTCTTACAGGCCTAGTAGATGACTGAAGTATACAGAGGTCAGGTCACGCAACTACAGAATCCTTACTTAAAAGAACATCTTTATTTAATAAAAAACATATATATTCTGTAGAGACTTCAAGCTTTACTTCATATAAAAAACAGAAATAAAAGCAATAGCTTTTGGCCCATATCGTGAGTCGTGAGTTTGCATGTGTGCATGTGCGTGCATGCGTGTCTGTTTATGTCTGCGCTCACGTCTCAAATTTCACTTATATTCAGTTGTAACAGAATATCATCTCCTGACTAAATGTTTAGTTTTTTCCAAGCATTTTGAAGATGGCATCGAAACAATAGGGCCTTGTGACATTTTACCATTTTAGCTTTGGTTTAGGCGTCCCCTCTTCTAACCAGGCGGAAATGATGCATTGAAACAAAACAGATTTACCTCTTACAAAGTATATCTAAAGCAAAAAACAAGAAATAAATGAGTGGTAACGTTGCGTTTTGATTTGTGTGCAGGTTATTCCAGCCCCGTTGTCTGAGCTAGTGGCCGTGATGAGGGAGAGAGAGCTTGCAGAGATAGAGGGAGAGAGAGGGAGGGGAGCCTGAGCCGACAGACGACAGGAGTTCTCTCTTTTATACCACAAATATTAACATTAATGCTGAGTATATCTGTTCATGATTTAATTTTTTTTGTTTTATTTATATCACAAATCATGTATCATCTCACATATGCTATACATACCCTTTACAGCACTGCATAGATTTGTTATTAGTTTATATATAGCTAATTCTTTTTCAAATGTTTCAAATTATAAACACACGTTCAGAGTAAACTTTAGTTAGTTATTATTGCTGCATTCTTGAATGAGTTTTTTAACACATGAGGAATGATGCCAGATTAAGCAGTGAGCTCTGAGCTGGTACGTCTCTCGTGCAGAGCTGTACCACCGAACGTTACACTGATACCTGAACATGTTCTGCTTTTATCTGTTGAAGCGTTGCATTTCTTTCTGTGTTTAATTGAATTACAGTTATATTAAAAAACATTATTCATGCATGAACATGAAACATGTTCAAATTGCACTGCAGTAACAATTAGCCATTAAATTCAGCTCATTTCATATGATAACATGACTACGTGGAGAGAAACCAACATAATATTCCAAACCAGAACCGCTTTTACCATCCTTTTTTTCTTCCTAAAGAACCAGGAATATTCATTTTAACCCTATTGCAAGGAAATTCCTAAATCACAATATTTTTTTTATCAGTGTTCCTCATGAGAATTACAATAACAAACATCAAGTATTGGATTTTTTTTAATCTTCAACGGAAGTCTGAGGAATGTGTTTATGGCCGAGCTCTCGAACATCCTACTTGGTCGAGCGAAATGCTACAGAAACCATCTGAGTTAAACCTGTATGATCAACCATTGCATTGAACCACATCTCTCATTTTATGTGCTGCAGATGTTTTTTTTTTCCACAAAATAATAGACTAATGTGATTTTGAATTTAGGCTCAGTTTATCGCATATGGGCTTTCATATGAGTAAATGTTTTAAGCAGTATAGCTGATTCTTTGATCATCCTATCTAATGTATTCATTCATACATTTATACTATGCATACTCATATTTTCATTCACTGTGAAATGATGTAACCATTACCAGCACCCCTTGATGAAAACATTAAAGATCATGAAAGAAAACAAATGTATTTAGTTTTATTGCAGGAAATTCCTCATCTTCACTGTGCATCCTATTGTATTGTAGTGTTAATTTAAATACAGAACACTTTTAAATTTTACTTTAATTAGATGCTCTGAGCGTGTGGATTCAGCATATTACCAATCTTAGCGAATGCAGTAAGATTGAACCACTGTATTGTGTCAATGCCCCCGGGTTAGAAAAATAAAGGCTTATAAATGCAATTATATTCTCATTCTCATCAATTTTGTGACGTGGAATAAATGGAAATGCTCCTACAGAGAAACTGATTCACGACAAGTTTTGAAAACGTTCCGTGTGTCAGTTTGAGTCATGAGACAACTCACTGTTTCCGATGCTTGATCCAGCGTTCACGTGTTCGACTGTCCACACAGAGTAGCACTGATACAGAATTAACATGAAACAGAACTCCGAGGAACTCTGTTTTATATATATGATTTAATTCAACATCAATTATTTTACTCTGCACAGGGCTCAAGCATTGAAGTTTTGTTACTGTTATTATATATTATATATTATATATTGTACATTATATATACACTTTCTCACAGACTCTCAGAAATGGGGCAGTTGAACATTACAAAAAGACTAGGTTAGGATTTTCCTACTTCAGCTGTCCAGTTTGGGTGAGTCTGTGCACATGATAGTCTCAGGTTGCTGTTCTGGGCTGGCAGGAGTGCTACCCAAGTGTGGTCTTGTAGCCCAGCCACATCAAGGTTTGACATTTTGTACATTCTGAGATGCTTTTTTGCTCACCACGGTTGTAAAGAGCGCTTATTCGATTTACCACAACTTTCCTCTCAGCTCAAACCATTTCCACCTGCAGAATTGGTGCTCACTGGATGTTTATTTGCTTTTCGAACCATTCCGTGTAAACTCCAGAGACTGTTGTGTGTGAAATTCCCAGAAGATCTGCAGTTTCTGAGAATCACTGAGATCACGTTTCTCTTCTTCGGCTGGTTGATGTGAACATGAGCTCTTGACACGCATCTGCATGATTTTATGCATTGCACCGCCGCCACATGATTGGCTGATTAGATAATTTCACGAATGAGCAGGTGTATAGGTGTTCCTAATAAAGTGGACAGTGAGTGTGTTCTTGTTATATATAATTATATGTAATAAGACTATAATTATTAGGATTTATCTTTAACTTGCAATTTGCAGGTTTAATAAGGTGTCTGGATATAATTGGGAATGTACAAAAGTCATTATTAAATATAGAACCACAACCCTTCATTGTTAGGTTTCATGTCAAAAAGAGAGGTAGAGTGTGGCCTTTTTATATTTCTTTTTATTTCCTCTACCTAAAATGGATATAAGTGATATCACAGATGTAGACCATGGAGATCATGCGTACAATCAACACTGTGGTATGATGAAATAAGGCTACGAATTCATTACAGCTGAAGTGATAAAAACCCCCAAAAGAAACAAAATTGTCACTTTCACTATATATCTCTGTATATCTCTTATAACTATATTTATCACTATATAATATGTACTGCTGGCTGTGTAATGGTGTACCAATCGTCTTCAGGTATCTGCTAACAAATAATTTTTGCTGTAAAATAAATAAATAAATAAATAAATACATAAATCTAAAAAATTTAATAAGTAAAGAAAATAAATTAGTATGCCTATAAACACGTTAACTTACTGACTGCAAATATAGCACAATTCAGTTTGCTTTTTTATCATAACACATTACTATTTAGCCTAACAAGTTACTATGAATTAAATCTTATTACATAATGATAATTATATATATTATATATTTAAGTAATCTGTGCCTTAGTTATCATTGCACTCCATAATCACTTGATGTAGTTATATATGTTTAATCTCTTATACAAACACCACCGAGGGATATTTCTTCATTCGTAACATGCTATTTTAAGTGACATGTTTAACTGAAGAGCTTGCAGCGCACTTAATGCAATTGTTCAGCGAATGTTGCTTGCGTTTTACAATGAGTCAGAAGTGTTAGAAAGCCAGCATGTGTCTGCAGGACAACCGGCATCAATGATTTTTTAAATGCTACACTCAGTTTTAATTTCCCTCTTTTCCTGTCATTTTCTACTTCACCCTTTAGAGCTCAAGCAGCTAGGTTATCCTTATTACACATTTTATTATAAATTCATGACGTTATTTCTCACATTAGGGGTTATCCATGCATATTGAACGCACACAGGTGAAACATACACTCTCCTTGTATCATCCCTGAGTTAGATTTAATCAGCTGGTTAGGAGAATAGCCTATAATGAAGATTTGACATGTTTGCAGTTGCATTAAAATGCAAAGTGTGCAATTCTGTTTTATTCTATTCTGTTCTATTGGCTCAGTGTCTGTGTCGCTAGTCAAAAATAGTCTGAAAACCAAAAACAAAAGTTGTACTGGCTTTCATGACCATAAAAAGCCTTTATATACATAGCATTTCCATTACCAATGAATCAGAAAGACTTAAATAAATGCAAAATATTATTAAGACAATTTTCTTCCTAAGGGCCATGTTACTCAACTTTTAAAAATAATTGAAGTTGGCCACATAAATAAAGTTTAAATGTGTTCAGTTATTTAAAAGGCAGAATAATAAGTACACATAAACTATTACAAGCTGCACTCCATTATTACAGTTAACTAACTTTACAAAATATGTAAAAACTATATGTATACCACAAAAAAAAGGAGCCTCAGGAGTGTTCATATCTGTAAAGCAGCACGTCATTCACCTCAGGCTGGAGACGCTTAAATGATAATGTTGTCAGGAAGCATGTTCATGTTTAGTCAAGCTAAAAACTGGCTGTTGTTAGATGACAGAGATCCAGCATGGCTTGAATGAGCTGCCTATGATTTTACTTACTGAGCTTTTTTTTTTTTTTATTAAATTAAAACAGGATTAGCATTACCTATCCATTTCCCTCTTCAATAAATGAAACACATTCAGTATCAGCATTTTTGGTTATAGCTTATAAGCTGCACTCGAGTGCTGATGATAGGGTTTTACTTGTTTGTAATCTGTTTTCTCACCAACTAGCTAGCTCTCCCATGTCACATGACAGCTACCAAGTGAAGGGTTAAAGTGCGTACATGCTTCCTTCAAGATATGTGAACCTCACTATGTCACAAGGAAGCTTAACACACTCAGTGGATCTACCCTTTTACACATACACAAGCTCAAGGATGCCAGTGATTGGCTGGTGTGTGCTCTGATTGACAGGGAAGAGAGAGAATGCTATTCCTCACTCCCAAAGAGCTCGACCAAGTTGGCTTTCTTGGACTCAGAAAGTATGGCATGTTCTCCTGACTTCCCAGCAAAGGTTTTTTGTGTTGATGGTACAGATTGTTATGTTAGTTGACCTAAAGGCCTATTTTTAATTTATTGTTTACTTGCATAGTTTGAGAGTGCTTCGTTATACCTTACGGGCTATTGGCTGCATAGCCTATCGACTGGATTCTAACGTCCTCTTGTTTCTCTTGAATATATGAGTTTATATTTATGGTTTCTTCAGTTTCCTCATTCTATATACAAATATATAAACTATGATTTATTGTAAACAAACTATTTCAGGTATTATCTTGCAATAATCCATAACACAGTGCAGAATAAATCTGAATATGACAGTGAAGATTTCATATGTTTTAGTGAATAATTTATAGAAATGTTTCTTATCAATATTACTGTAATTCTCAACAGGACACAGGCATCATAATGTACAGGCCTAAGAGGTCACATAAGATTGCCTTCACCAAGACAAAACTCAACAAGTCCAAAAATGCTGTGCATTTCGGGTTTAGTAATTATTTGAACATATTTAGATCTTATGAAAGCTGGAAATGGCATGTTAAGGTTTAATTACTGAGTATAATCTCAATTACCCCAAGGGAAAATAAAAGGGGACCACTTGTTTCACTTTATGTGTTGTCTTTAACACTGCATTCACTACAACATTCTTGTCGCATTACTATTCATGAGCTTTTGTTCAATGGGACATTTAAAAAGTCATGTATTTCTCTCCTATGGAAATAACCATGAAATTTTCCAAGAGAACAAAAAAATTTTTTTGAAAGATTGAGGTGACATAACTAAAGTCATACTCTTAAAAAAATACAAAACCATAAAAAACGTTTTTAAAAACTGCTTTGTGAGACTTATAAGAGAAGAATATGCAAATATCAGGCATAGATGCCTCCTTTTAAAAACAATAATCATGACATCATTAAACCATGATAAATAATTGTACACAATAATAAAATAATAACAATGGAATGATAAGGAATAAATAACAAGGAGGAAAGAAAGAAAGAAAGAAACCCCAACTCTCATCTGGTCGTGAATAATAAAGTCACAACTAGTTTCAGTTTGCTACAGATATTTGACAGTATTGGCTAAGGCTAAGATACCTGTGGCAATGAAATACAACCTGTATATTAATTTATGATATAAATGTAGTTGGAGTCTTGACAAATTATGAGATCATAAGTCATGATTTATAGAATTTGTTAAAGAGTCTGTGAGCTATGCATGTTTAGATGAGAGATTGTTAATTGTCAGTGTAAGAGAATTTGCCAACAAGCAAGAAAAGATTCAAAGTTTGTATAAATGTTTGACAGTAAAGTGAATGAATTAAAAAAGCTTTTATATCTAAAAAAGAGAGTATAATTTAATCCATGCATTTTTATCCTAGTGTGTGTACTGCAATGTGTTGTATTCTGTTTATTATATGTGCCATTAATTTGCTGTATATAAAAATGAACTTTCAGCATGACAGACATGAGTAATCCACTTCTTCTGAATTGTTATCCAAATCCCCAGCCAGATATTCAAATATCACTCTGAAAAACACATTTGCCCTCTTTGCTGTTTAAAAAGCTACTACTTTAACAACATTGCCCTTTGTTCTGTCTGTAATATCTTGAATTTAGCCTGTTATTTGTTCCGGCTTTGTCTCTTATTTAAATGGTGTCTGTAAACGTTTTAATGGATTTAGTTTGGCTTTACCTGAGTGAATTGCCTTTGTTTGGTTCATGTCGATGTGGTAAACAAGTCTAGCCACAGTCTCAGACTGCTGCTTTCACAAAACTAGTTTGGCCTTCTTTGTTAATTATGAACTCAGAGCTGAATTGGCACAATGGCTAGAGTCCTCACCTGTACATTTACTTTGTGCTGCTCGTGTGTTACGAACTGATTTTTGTCTGGGTTAAAAATTGTCAATTCATGAATCTTTTGCGAATGAGTAAAGGTGTATCAGAGTCTGCTGTGTTGTGGATAAGCAAAAAGGTTAAAGGAAGATCTAATAAAAAAAAACTGCTGATCTAATATGTACTGCATGTTTTGTATATATATATATAAAAGTATGGATGAATTAGATCACTAAAAAATTATATAACTGTAAAAAAATGATGAAACAAAATGTGTATGTAATAAACTACATGACCCTAAATTATTATATAGGTATTATAAATAATATAATACAGTTACAAAAAGATATAATTCTACTTTATAGTAGAATTTAAGTCATAACATTCCTAATAATATACAAAAATTAAAGCTTCACTTCAGACATAATTTAAAACTGATATTACATTTACTGTAAATCTAGACTTAAACTGTAGAAACCAATGCTTTAGGGGATAAATAAAATAGAGGAAATATCTATAAAGTAAATCTATAGCCAATACCAATTAAGTGATGGAGATGTGTGTACTGATATGCGTGCCGTATGTTCATACAACAAAGAGTGAATGAGTAAAACTATGCAAGAGAAAAATTATTTCGGAACATTTAATCGTCTGTGAGATGATGTGAGAGACTTTGGCAGAGTCTGGACCTTGTGCAACTGCTTCACTCCTGTGAATAACTGTTTTATTAATAATAAGATATTAATTTACCAGTGAAACAGCAGCTGAGGAGACATACAACACACAAAGTGCATATAATATACCTAAAGTAATGTCTGACATTTTTACAAATAAAAAATGTATCTTATTGATTAAGCAATGTGCATTTGATATAAGTTTAAATGTTAGTATTTTTGTTTGGTAATCAAAAGGCCACATATTTCTCCACACACTTGGTCTTGTAATGTAATGCCATAAAATAATTTATATATATTAAGCAGAAAAAAAAAAGTTATAGATATTTACTAAATTATGGACACTTCAGGCGACGTACAGTAGACATGCTCTAATTAAAAATGCTTGAAAGTGAAATAATTAAGAAAAATGCATTTACATGTAGAGCAAATTAACAGTATAATTTTCTATGCATATCTCAGTCAGTGTGTATTATATATTTTGATGCTGTTTTTATTATGCCTGACATGAATTTATGAATGTAAATGTCTATAGCAGTGTTAATGACATAAATAAACCATGAATGCACATATGAAATGTGTAGTAGGTCTTACATAATAGAAGTATGTCTGTAAAGCTCATTAAAAAAAACAAAAAAACAAAATAATACATAGCGATGGCTAAATCTGACCACACTGAGGAAGCTTAGCTCTTTGACAGCGTGTTTAGAGGTGCAGGATGTTCTGTGTGTGAGTGAGTCTGATCATCTGATTAAATGAAAACTCTTCAGGGGGTAAGGTGTGACTTTTTGCTCCTTGAAACTTGTATTTAATTGACTTGTCACAGCAAAGCAGTTTAATGGGAAGTGAGGAGTGGTTTATGTCTGACTTTATAAAAAAAAAAAAACTCGCAAAAACTATACGTTCAGTTAAACATTTTTGAACAGTCTATATTATAGCATTTTGCTTAAACAAGGAAAGGGCTTAAAAAATGGCAAAATATATAAAAATATATAAGAAATAAGCGTTAGTGCAGGAAGAAGTGTTTGCGGCATTATATTTGATAGGAAACAAAGGAATGTAGACCTATATTAATATTAATGTTTATAAATCTATTCGGAGTTATATTTAATTGATTGGAACAGCTCTGCCTTTAAGTTTTTAGTCTATAGGTAAAAGTCCAATAGGATATAAAAGCTTACAAGTTTACAACTCCTTCAGTACAAATATCTAGATCTGTGGTGGGACATTTGGTTCATTTTTTTTCTTATTATGTGGCAGTAATAGTGATCAAACTGTACCAAAATTAGGAAAGTTTACAAACACGTTTGGAAACTCTTTTTACTCTTTTATCACATGTAAGAGAATTATGATGTGTGTTATATGTCTTCAAACTCTGGTTTTGTTTAAGGGTTGGTGGGGGAAGCCTACCGCTTTCATGTGCCAACTATTTTAATAATGTATTATTATGTGACTCTCAACATTGTGGAAATGTGAGTAAAACAAGTTTTTTTTCATTTCTTTATAAGTGATATTTTAGGTGATTCAGTTTGTTTGTCAGTTTTGACATTTGTATTACATCACCTTTATTGTCACCATTATGTCATGATATGATTTACAGGTCTATCCAATTATAGTACCATATCTCAGCTCTGCTTGTTGTACACATAAACCAAAGGTGTGTGAGCTCATCCCTTCACCCACTTCTTCCCCCATCATATTTTAACCCCTGGTCTTGATTAAAACTTGCAATAGATCAACTGTAACTTGGATATACAATAATTTGTTTTTAGTGGCTCACAAAAGCATGTTAAGGTTGGATGGATTGGTTTGGTTGGATTTCATGTGTGTACAGGGAAAATGATACACTGGGGGAAAGTTATAGATAACAGGAGAGACATTTGTGTTTGTGGTGGAAATTATGAAGGTGCGTAAAGATGCCTAGATGTAAGGTGTCTAAATCTACATGTTTAACTGGTGGAGATATTATCAGTTAAATCCTTGCCAAATGTACAGTATTTACCACCAAACTAATGTATTTACAAAACATTACAAAACATATATTTATGTATTTACAAAAAAATTTATTTACCCTCTGATGGGTCCTTGGAGTTTATGAAATGTTTGGTTTGGAGTGGAATGATCCAACATACACAATTAAAGGTGCATTAGGTAATATTAGCCTCTTTTTAAAATCAAGAATGGGCCACAGTTATGTTGGTGGGGTTGATGTTTGAATTATTATTAATATATATTTTTACTTTTTAAGCATACCCCTACATTTCTGCCTTTGTTCACAAATCTCTGCCGGAGGATATACAGTGACCCATACAATGTCTGTAAAATGTTTGAGAGGAGACCTGTCCAAACATAAACAAGCATTCCGGACCGGAAGTCAGTTTTCCAAACGCATTTCCTCAGCTGATTATTCCTTTTGTGTTGAAGTCATGGCTTGAACCAATATATATATATATATATTCATCATGTCTTAAATATCTTCCAGATTATTTGCATAAATAAGATATAAAGAAATGACAATTGCACCTTTAAGTGAATAATCGTATTTTCAGTTCACATTTGTATTTGACATTTTACAAGTGGTGACATGCTTTGTACCTGGCATATGGTACCATATTTCTGTCATGTGAAAAAATCTTGAGCAAGATGTGTATTGTGCATGTCTGCATCCTGTTTCTATACCTGTTAGGACAAGTATGGATTAAAAGCAAGGGAAGGTCTATATTGCTGGTCCTTCTACTGCATTCTACAGCATTTACTCTACATGCTACAGTCACTGGATATTTCCTGAAATGGTTAGGTTTTAGGTTTGATTTAGGATTATTATTAGAGCAACAGACTTAGTTACAAACCACACAATGAGCATCTACACTTGTCTATGCACTTGATGTAAATTCTACATTTCTATATGCAGTTTTGGGCAGCTACTTATTTGTTTGTTTGTTTATTTATTTATTACATTAAGCAAATTAAACCACACCACACTTTCATTGCTTGTTTTCCCCAACTATGATTATAATACAGTATGTGATGTTTGCTCTTACTCCTTTGAAAACAAATGACATGATCACTTTTATAACAAATAAAAAGCTGTAATCAACCCAAAGATAATTAGCCTATATGCAGAACTTTATACTGAACTAATTACATACTGTAGATTAGTCACTGTTTCAATGCACAGGCCATAATCTAACACAGGTCTGTCTAGTCACTGTTTTAACGCCTCAGAAAGCAGAAGAAAGCTGTTTGCCAAACTAATCTAAACAAAACGTCACTTTCAAAGAGCAACCTGTTCTTTTATTTTTTATTTTTTAATAAACACTTATTGATTTGTTTCTTGAACGTAAATCTGTCCATTTAATTTCCAGCTTCCAGACCAGACCCGCCTCTGAAGCTCAATTTTGATTGACATCACCAGGACCCAATCAGCGCTCGAGACTTGCGTCACGCCACACAGAAACGGGCGCTAATGCGGAAGTCAACAGTGTGAAGCCTGCTGGCTGAATCCCCAACAAATTCCTGTTTGATATATAGTGCACTACGTAGGGAACAAAAGCCATTACTCTCGTAGACTATATAGTTCGCATTTATAGGCAGTTGAGAGGTATTTGGGTATTAGCCTTACAGTTAAGCTGAAGCTTGCTAATTTTGTAGCGAGGTGAGCGGAGATTAGATAAAAGCTGGAGTTTATTAGAGACACGGACGCAGAGGCTGTAATTATGGAGGCAGCAGATATTTTGAAGCAGGTTAAAGTGCCCTTGTTTTGGGTGGGCGCTGTGACAGTGGCCTGGGTGTCCGTGTGCACCCTGTACCGACTCCTTACCGGCCTCCGGGTGTGGGTCCTGGGCAACGGGAACTTAATAAAAGCCTCCAAACTCGGGAAATGGGCAGGTAAGTAAGCAGGTGTACTGATACACTACATTCAGCACAGGGAGTATAGTTTAATCTTTATTTTGTTATCATGTACTGCTGATTATGAGTGTGCCAACAAGTTGGGAGTGATTCCAGTTTACTTGCATTTGCTTTAAAGTCTTATCTTTTAAAAGCCCACACACAAAAACAAACCCAAAACAATAAAATATTTCTTCCTTCCTTTGGTTTGACCTGAACGTGTTCAGCATTAAGGTTGAGCTGGAACTGAATCCTCAGAGACTCTGGTGTTTATTGCAAATATTGGTAATCAAATAAAGTGTAAATGTTTTTTTATTTATTTATTTTATTATTATTTTTTTTTTCTCTTTCCTTTGAACCAAAAAAAAAAAAAAAAAAAAAAATCAGCATCATGCACCATATATGAAATCTGAATTTCAGCAGGATCACCTCATGATCTCCTCCCACCACAGTTCAAGAAATTGCCTTATGTGGAAGTTCAAAAGTCCGCTCCATAGTGCGGGACAACTCTCATGGAATGATCATTAATGCTGTTTGCTCACACCGCTTTCATTATATGCTTTCAAATCATATCCTCATACATGCATTCATACCTACTAAAAGCATAGTTTCAAAGTCACACCCTTCTATACCCAATAACAGACACTGGTTTATTTATTCAAATAAAAATATATTAGTTCTGTAACATGTCCGTGGTGACTGATCTAGTTAGATGAATCACCATATCATAAGTAACTTTCACCTTTTTAAGGTCACTTATTTCCCCACAGTCAGTAGCATTTGTAAATTTGCCTTTGCATGTTGATTCAGGTTCACTCCAGAGATAATAACCAGAATTTCAAGTTTGCGAAAAAATTGAAAACTCCGAACTAGCTTAACAAAACCAAGCTTTTATTAGAACGAGGGTCCCAATCAGGAAGACAAATTGTTTCTCATCCTTTCTTGGTGTCGAAAGTTCTATATTGGGCAAATTTCTTTAAGCATAACCAGAGTTCTTTTTGGAGAACGCAATATAGAAGGAAAATATGGTAGTCGTCAATCCCAACTAAGGAAGAATTTATCAGCAACGAAGGCAAATAAATGATCTTGTGACAATTGTGTGGAGTTTCTGTGCTTCTTCTCCATGTATCCGGTAGGTAAAGGGCAACTCATCTGTACTATAAACCAGAGGTCCTTAAAGTTTTTGTTAAACAAAATACATTGAACCTCCTCAGTACAAATTTATTTTACAGATGAAATGTGTAATGAGTAGTTATTTGACCCAGTGTGTGTGTGTGTTTGTTTCTGAACACTCCTGATTTCCATCACTGCAGCAAAATGTAAAGAAACAGTGGACCTCATGGCTATGCTTCACAAACCCCAAGTGGTCCACTGACTCCACTTTGACCACTATGGTTTGCACAGAGACTCCGCAAGATGGACGGGAATCTGCAGGAACATGAACAGAGAAATAAATGTATCACTTTAATTTAATGGTGAAAAGTTAAAATATTCTTTTAACTCCACCATGTTTTCTTCTCTTTTTGATAATTTGGTAAAAGTTTTTTGTGTATTAATGTGTATAATATGGATTGGTAGATATTAGGGGATGCATCAGTACCTGTACTGGGTATGGGTCCAATACCATGCTTGTATACTGGTTTAAAAAAAAAACCTGCATTGTACAACATATATTTTTGTTCGGGAAGAAAATAGAATATTTTTTTAGAATATTACACGTTGTAATATATTTTTGAATTTCTGTGATCAGTATAGGGTCAAAATTGTATCTACAGGGTGAAAAATATACATACAGGACTCCTAATATTTGGTTAAATGTCCCTTAAGTTGCAACTTGACCAGTTGCTTTTGGTAGCTATCAACAAATGTCTGGTAGAATTCCGGTTGGATGTTTAACCACTTTTCTTGGCATAGTCGGTAGAGTTCAATCGACTTAAATTTGCCAAGCACAAGCCACATATTTTGGACATGGTTGAGGTCAGGACTTGTTTTGAACTTGATGGTAGCCTGAGTTATCCATTCCACAACCAGCTTTGATGTGTGTTTGGGGTCATTGTCCTGTTGGAACACCCACTTGTGTCCAAGTTTCAGCCATCTAGCAGATGGGTTAACGTTTATTCTGAAGAATTCCGAGGTTCTTCATTATTTCATGCACTTTGTTTAACCCTGTTTAACAGTTGCTTAACAGTTGGCATAGTGTTCATGGGGTTGAATGCCTCACCTTTACTCCTCCAAACATACCTCAGGTCAAACTGCAAACCATAAAACTTTCCTTTTGGATGGCAGACCTATGACTTGGTGGTTCCTGGCCTGTTCCTGACTATTCGAACCAATTTCCTGTCAGCTGAGGGTGATCGGTTGTGTCTTCTTCTAGACTTTGACAAAGCTGCTATCTCTCATTAACTTGGATTTGTCAGAAAAACCCTTTTTATGTTGTGCACAGAGAAGCTTCAAGCTATAGTCAGTTATGATCATTAACAGGAAGTTAAAAGCTCTTTGCTTTGGCAAGTTAAAAGATGACCCTGTATATATAATTATGACCCTGTGTTGATTTCAGAAAATGCAAAGTAAATTAAAACGTGCACACCAAATTCTCCCCCCCCCCCTATTAAAGGTGTATGCTGTACAATCATTGTTTCATAGAAAAAGCTAGGTTGAAAGAAATCACTGAAAGCCCAATATTGCTATGGCATTCATGTCCATGTGCCTAAACTTCTGACCTCAACTGTATATGAAACGAATGAACTTTACATAACGGACACGTCACAAACAATGGTTCTTTGCAAAATATGCAGAGGTGATGCTGCCCCTTCGAGGAAACATCCTTGCACACTCTGACCTGGTATTAAAATATTGTATGGTATTGTGTCTCAGTTGTGCTTTAATACCAGTTATACTGGATTTTACCTAAAGAGGCAAGATCCTGTAGAAAATGTGAAACTTTCTCACCATATGTTCTTGTACAGCAATATCAGGCTGTTTGTCTTGCTGACCTGTGCATGCTTTATGGTCTTGCTTCAACAACACATGGTCTGTATGTAGAGACCCCTGGCTGTAGGTTTGAGTAGCACATATGAAAGTCAGTAAGCAAGCAGAAGGTTCATATACTTGGCCAAAAAAAAAACCCCACGGGCTATTCTTAGCCCTTTTCTGACAGTTTCCCTTGATGTGTGAATTCCCTTTTCTGTTCATATTTCCACTTTTGTGAACGAAGGCATCTGAAATTGCAGGCTATAATTGGCTGGTTGAAGGCAGCGATGTGATTGGCCATGTGGATCGTGTGTGTTTATATCTCTCGCGATGTGCACCCTCATTGCCACGTGCCCCAGCTCCCCGTTCTTGCATTTTGTCCCATTCAGCTGAGCTGCTTTATTCTCCATCTCTTCTCCCAGTCATAAAACAATGTGAGCTTCTCCCCTGCTGTTCCTGCATGAATGCACACACTCACTCCCTGTTCTCTGTCTTTTGCTCTACTCCTTGCTCTCAGTAATGTCATTAGAAGCCGCCTTTATTAGACACAAACAAGGCCTCAACAGTTGCAGTAAAGGATTGGTGGGAATGAAAAAAAAAAATCTTTATTGTTCTTGTTCTTTCTGACTTATTAAAGTGTCCCAAGACCAACTGTTCATTCAATTGTTAACAAACTCAAGGGATCGCATATGAATAGAGTGGAGACTGCACGAATATCTCTTTTATCCATTAATGCTGGTGGATCTTGAGTCTATCCTGGGAACCCTGGATAGGAATTCACCCTGGAATGGATGCTATTCCTTCACAAGGCACCATGCACACACTCATTTTAGCTAACCTCATGTTTTTGGGAGGAGACCTGAGAACCTGGAGGAAACCGATGCAGAACCGGAGAGAACGTCTTAAGTATAGCAAATGCCCTTCCAAAAGGTAGTCAACCATCCTTTTGCCGTTTTGAACTCTGTATTTCAAAATAAACTTTATATCCTGTACAAAACAGATAACCGGCACATAAATAAATTGGCACATGGCCATTTGATGGTTATGGTGAGGTTCGAGCAGGATTGCATTGAGGGACTCTAGGGGTTATAAATGCATGAGCTATCTTGATATGGCTCCTTGGATATATTCAGGAGCAAATATTTTGTCCAAGAACCTCTGAATTTTCTGGATTCAGTCTTTGGACTAATTAGAGAAAGTCTGGGCTTTGATACGTTCTATGCAATTTGCCATATATATGCCAAAGGATTTGAGGAGTAATTTTTGTGTCATAATGGTAATAAAACTTTGTACAGTTTAGAGTGTCCAGAGGAACATGACTTTTCTTTTGACAAAAGTCCTTAATCAGCTGTGAGTGCTTCAATTTGCATGTTCGGGCACTTTGCTTACGTCACTGATGAAGGACTTTTGTCTGGAACAACCTATTTCTCTGGAAACGTAATTTTTGCAATATAAAGGCAAAATGTTCAAAGAAAACAGAAAGGGACCTAAGACAGGTCCTTGTGGTACACCAAAGTTTATTTGTTTTAGATTAGAAGGCCACATTAAACTTACGAAGTGATCAGTCCTTTCTCAGGTCTACACTCTCATTGTGGCGATGCTGAAATTTGTATTTGTTTTGCTAAATATTTTATAGATTAAAATGCCTTTTCGTTGAGCTCTTGCCCCCATTTTCCATTTTAAAAACAGATCTTGTAGTAAAAGCATGCATTCATTTTCAGTCCATTACGAAATTCCATTGCAAGTTCTTGAATGAATGCCTCAATTAAGAGATATTTAGGAACTGGTGCAATATTACCGTACTGTACACTTGAGCTCCGAAGACATTCACATGGTTCTGTCCCCCCTTTCTGAAAATACCTCGCCTCAGGGGAAAACTTGAATGCATCTCGAGCTATTTTTAGAGCAGCTAATTTTAAACCCCTGCTTTTGAAGAGCACCGTTGATGTGAAGTGAATGAAGCCGGCGAGAGAGGCACGTGGCATCCCATGCTATTTAAAGCAGAATGTTAGCGTGAGCCACGGCCCAGGGGACCCTTTGAAGCCTGGGCCGCATCATCCAATGAAGAGCTCCCTCCATTACATAACGCAGCATACATACAGGGACAGCGAAGGATGGCACCTCACACCCTCCCTCTTAATGTTGTCGTTAGGAGTTAGAGAGGGGAGGATCTTTTCGGAAAACAGAATCCACGTGGATGGCACATGCAGAGTTTTTTTATATTTATTTATTTATTTATTTATTTTTTTTAAACTTACCCTGGCGATGAGGCTATATTTGTCACGGCACTATCCTTTGTGGAATGGGTTGGAATCGTTCATGCATCAGTAGACAGTGAGGGCATTGGCTGCAAAAAATAGATTCATTCACTGTTGCATTTCTTGGTGAATGGTATTGTCTGGGCAATGAATAAACGCTGCTGTTGCCTCGCCTGGCACGGCTTCATTCCTCTTAACAGTCCCTGTCAGTCAGTATGCACAGCATGTGTTACTGCAGTGGCAGTAAAGCCTGCGCAGATGCAGCGGGATGCCCGTTTGCAGCAGATGCGAGAGGCGATACCCTGGCTGCATCCTGCATTCTGTGCACAAGCAAGGGGAAGATGTGCAGCTTGTGATGCCGCGCCTCGTTGGTATTCAAGCGCTGCAGCCGTGCCAGACGAGGCTGCAGTGCCTGCCTGGTATTTTTAATCTCCTGTTCTTTTTTTAGCCCTCAGACTATTTTGCGGCAGCAGCGATGTGCGCTGAGAGGGGGCGTCCTCACTCTTCAGAGATCATGCTGGAGTTGACTAGATTCCTCCTTTATTTATTTATTTATTTATCTTTTTTGGTACTTGATGAAGAGGCGAAAGAGAAAGATATCACTCACCTGTTCATGGTTTGTTTCCACTGCAAAATTAAAAAAAAATTTTCATTGCCTTGAGCTGTAGTAGATTGCATTTTTCTTGCGTTGGTGGTATTTCATTAATTGGGATCCAGGAAACAATTTGAGGATGTAATGTTGCATGATACAGACATGGATTGGGAAAATAAAAGTGATCCAAATAAATATAATAATAAAATAGAAACTATTTTAAAAGGAACTGTAATTCTTTTTCGTGTGACTATTGGTCCAGCTTGAACGAGTCTGGCACAGGGCTGGGAGATGTAGTCTATAATAATAATAATATCATGACACGGTTTTCTGGGATATTACGGACATCATGATATCTTTTTTTTTTTTTTTAATATTTTTACATTTTTTGAAAAATGTGTTATTACAAACAAACTGGAAGCAGTGGATGCGCTGTTACAATTTTGTGTCTTTTAAAATTGTAAATAAAAAAAAAAAAAATTTTGAATAATAATTTTTTCAGTGCTTCATCTAATATTATTTTGCCTCCTTTACTAGATGATGGCGGCATTATGTTTTTGGGTTTTCCATCGGTTTGTCTGTGCGTCCGTCCAAGGTTGTTTTTTGCACGATATCTTGAGGACATGTGATTCAATGTCTAGGATTTATACGGAATCATCATTGTAACCAGCACAGGAGCTGATATGATTTTTGGAATAGATCTGAAAACGATCAAGGTCACAGCAAGGTCAAAAGTCTGAAATAGCTGTTCTTAATAACTATGAATGTTTAAAGTATATTTTAAGGATATTTCAGGCATTATTCCTTAAATAAATTTGAATGATGTCACACCAGTCCACTAACAAAATTAGCCCCCAAAACTACAACCCCTCCATTTTATACACTACACTTCATAAGCCTATAGTATAATCTCCCATTAGGATTACCAACAACAGAGACACTGTGTGAAGTAATTTTTTATATTTTTCATTTTCATTCTAATTTTGTCCGATTTTCTCAGGTGAGAGAACTGATAATGTTCCTCGTTTCAACTGCTGTATAAAACTGCTATATAAAATATGTAAACTCGGTTCTGTCCTTGCCAAACTTGAGACAATTCAGAGAATTGATCAGAGCCAGATCCCTTTATCATTCGTTTGTTGGCTTGCTTTTGACTCCTCTGCAGATCTACGCTGATGGATGTGTGCATTTGCTCTGGGGAGAAGCAGCAGGCCTGTATCTTGGCTACGAAAACTAAAATAAACCTCAATCAGAATAATGAGTTATGACGGCACTCTGTCAATGAACAGGTGAACATGATGCCACACGTTGAGATGAATCCTCATCACAGTTTTATGCAATTAAACAACAACGGAAGCAATCTGACCAATTTCCTCGACGTCTTGACCTCATCAGAAGAATTTTTTTTTCTTTTTTTTTCCCCCCCGTCCTGAAAAATAACTGAAAGCCCACAAATTTCCCTCGCCTCTAGCTGTGTGTCGCCACCCTTTCGACTGTACTCTCCACTTGCTGCTTGCCTTTCACTCTTTCTTTCTATTTTTAGCTGCCCCCAGCATCAGTCCTCACTCACCCCACCCTTGTGCTGTCTTGTTGTTCGTCATCCCTCTCTCCCTCCCTCCTTTTCCCCACTCTCTCCTCTGTTACTCCAGTGGAAGCAGAGCGCTCATGTGAATCTTTAATCAGAACTCTGCCTCTTTTGACACGCGCCATACCAAGGTCAAGGAGGGTGACTTGAGGGCTGTGCCCTCAATGCCAAAGCGACGGGCGAGGCCGGTCATGAATCGAAGCTTTTCTTGCTCTTTCTATATATGCAGTGCATCCTCAGTCTGTCTCTTTACATGCCTAGCTTCCAGCTATTTTTACAAAGAGGTGAGCTGTGAGAGGGGGTGATGGAGCAAATGGCTTAAAATAGCCACTGTTGTCTTGGTAAAACAAGGACGACTGAGCAGGAACGGCCGAGGAACACACCCACTGTCCTGTCGTTAGTGTGTGATTCTCCTGATCCAAGTTCAGTTCCATTTACCATTCCTCATTTCAGGGGAATTTACGTAATGAACATGACACTTCATGGTGTCATTGGGGTTGTGTGTACGTGTGTAGGTGTGGGCTGTAATTTATTACATCCATAGATGTTAATATGGCCTCCTTCATCACACTAAATGTCATTCACAATAGCATTATGCAAGGAAACCATGCTGTTGTGGTGGATTTTCCGTGTTAGTGGTGGCTCTGTCTCATGCTGTAAGTGGCTAATGTATCATTTCTCTAACTAATCTTTTCTTCCATTTCTCAACCCATAGTCATAACCGGGGCCACCGATGGAATCGGAAAAGCCTACGCGGAGGAGGTAAGATTCCAGTGTGGGGTTTTTTTTTTTTTGTTTTGTTTTTTTGTTTGGGTTTTTTTTTCGTATCCCTCCACAGAAATCACAATGAGTCATCAGTGGAGAGGTCTTAGCGAGAGATCAGCAGAGGACTCCGCTCTAAAACACATACCACTTATAGCAGACACACTTTCAGCAGCGCTGTTCATTTGTAGATCTCGCCTCCCGCTTTGACCAAACTTAACACCAACTGCAGATTTAGTGCCACATCGCAGGTCACATGACTGTGTGTTTATTCCATATTCATTCCTATTGTACTTTATGGAGTATTTAAATTTTTTTTTCATTCTAGGTCTGTTTAGATCAGACATGCTTGGATTACCAGAATAAGTATTTTTACTATCATACTTACAGACATGTTTTTAGGAGAGAGAAACTTCCGTTATTTATTACTTGTTAGTCCTACAGCTTCAGTGCAAAATTAAAAAAAGTGAACATCAGACACCGTACACCAGAATCTTTTGGACAATTGTGTACTTTTAGATAGCATAAATATACACTCTGATGTGCCATAATGCCTGGTTGGTTGTGTTTTTCACCTCTCAGCTTGCACGGCGAGGCTTTGCCATCGTCCTCATCAGCCGCACTCAGGAGAAGCTGGATGATGTGTCTAAAGCCATCGGTACGTACCTTCTGGTCCTCTGAATCAGAGTTGATGTTCAGTACATCTTTGCATATTCACGTTTTACTCGCAGTCGCCTGAATTTGGGCTGAATCCATTTGAGTGTGCACTAAAACCTCCTCTAAATTTCTTTACACCTACAGAAGGTTAACAAAAACAGTGGCCTACTATCAAAGCCTATTACACTATAAAATACATTCACCAGCAGGTTTATTAGGAAAACGGCGGTTATTAACCATGTGACCACAGTGCCACGGGTCAAGAGCTTCGCATCAAACATCAGAATGGAGACACGATCCGATTTCAGTGACTTGGACCGCGTCACTGTGGACTTTGACCGTTGCAGAAGTAGAGTCTGACCATGGTACAGTGGACCGATTTTCGCTGAAACTGGAAAAACATCATGCGTGTGGCCTTCTGCTGCTGTAGCCCATCCACCTCAAGATTTGGTGTGTTGTGCATTCTGATCCTCACCGCTGTTTCAAAGAACGACTGAGATCACTGAATTCACCGAGATCACATTTTTATTTTTTTTTATATTAGACGTAAACATGAACTGAAACTCTTAACCTATATCTGCATTTCACTGCTGTTACGCGATTGACTGATTGGATAAATAAGCAGGCGTACAGGCATTCCTAAGAGTTCCTACTAGTGCTGTGGAGCCTGCCTTTGCACATGGTCTCAATTAAAACAAAATGAATCTAAACATATGCTCTTTCCAAAGTTGGCTGTTTCTATTTTCTAATCAGTAGGTTTTGAGTTTTGCCTAAAAATACACCGATCGGCCGGTGACCGGAATTGGCTGGTTTTGCAGCTTGACCGGCCATGACAGATGATCGGCTGATCAGTCTCCGATATACCCAATTCTGTGCTGCTCAGATTTAGATTCATGCCGCATGATGGTTCATATTGTGCACGCACAGACACACGTTGTCAGCGTGGAAGCTCTTCACCATGAGCGAAAAAGGCAACAAGTTCGCAATTTGCAATACCGGTAAGGCCAATTAAGCCGTGGAAGAACAACCTTGAAAACATTCGGAGCAACAAACTTAATCGGACCCCTAAAAAAACTTCACTTCGCCGAACATGCCCAATGTCGAGAATCTAGCAAAGGCAAAGCAGCTAAAACTGAAGCTAGCGAGAGCACAGAGCCAGCCACAAGCCAGCAGCCTCTGCTAGCTTTCATCAGCAATGAAAAGACCAAACGCCATTGTGAGGAAAATCACCTGTTACACTTGTTTTCATTTTTCAGTTGGAGGTTTGTTTCCCGAAAGGTTTTTTTTCCCCGTCACTTGGTGCACATTTTCATTTTGAGATATGAGAACTTTCAATTAAAGGAAAGTTGCAAAAATGTTTGTGTACACGGTCAATTATAGTTCTTAGAAAGAAAGAAAATTGAAATCGGCAGTTCAGACTTTTATAAAAAAAAAAAAAAAAAACCCAACCCTGAAATAGGAATTGACCTAGAAAATTGCATTCGGTGCATTTCTAATTTTCACTTGTGTATAGGTAATTAAAGGAAAAAAATTCGATTACACATGGTTCAAGTGGAATTACTGGAAAGACTTAAGTTTCTTTATATGTAACTTGACAGTGATTGAATGGTAGCTGGCTAGTGCAGGTTTTCTAAGTAAGCAGTAGAGGAGTTCTAATAAAATAACATCCAAATTTTATTGAAGCTTTTAGTGAGCCACGTTTAGATATCCAGGAGACTCTTTTACACAGCAGTGATTGAGTATCAGCATAAATGTAGAAAAAATGTTATGCTTAATAATTGGATCTGAAATAAAATTCCAGAATAAAATTGCTCCTTAGATGTGCACCTGCGCAACCTCACAAGGGTAGCTGGGGTAGCTCTTTCTAATGAAAAGAAAAGCTGTCAAAATAGCTGTGCAGTTTGGTGTATAGTAGGAACTGTTGGTAGGGTAGTATGTGGGTTCAGTTATGGCCCAAGATGCTGAACAGCAGTGGCTGGGATCGAATCCTCTCTTCACATGTAGTAGCAGGGGCATGTGTGCCATGCGTTTGTGTGCAAATTTAAAAAGTGTGTTTGTGTGCGAGAGTGATTGCGTAAGTGCTCGTGAGTCTGAAAGTGTGAGTTCACTTGTGAGAGCGCATGTGCACGTGTGGTTGCACATGTGTGTGAGTGTGTGAGTGTGTGAGTGTGTGAGTGTGTGAGTGTGTGAGTGTGTGAGTGTGTGAGTGTGTGTGTGAGAGCGCATCCATGTGTGTGAAAGTGTGAGCGTGATTGCATGCGTGTGAGAGTGTGTGCATGCGCTTGTGTGTGAGCGTGAGCGTGTGTGTGTGTGTGTGTGTGTGTGTGAATTGTGATGGAAGGAAAGCGCTGCTCCTGCGTGCGAGGCAGCGAGTGTCTCCCTCTGCTGAATGAGTTTCGATGTTAATGAACTGGGCTATTTTTAGTGTCGTGCTGAAAGACAGGCTCTGTGCCAGCCGAGTTGCCTGGCTGCTGCAACACTGAGGGACAATCGCAGATGGAGGTGCATCCTGGGATACGTCATGTAGGGGCGCCAGAGCACATGGACATGGATTTTATTTTTCTTCCCCCCACTCATCAGTAGCAAAAACAGTCATGGCCATTTGACTGGATTAATTTCACACCAACTTTTAGTCTCTTACATGTTGTACACGTAAACATTAATAGGAATGCTGTATTGGATGTAGGAGAATCATTGTATATGATGTAATATGGGGAAGGAGCCTGGGCTAACATGACTCCTCCTGCTCAGGCTCGTGTACACATAGAATGCAAACCGTGTTTTCTTCAGACACCAAAAAATCTGACTAGGCTGAAGGTAACTGGGCATTTCGGCTGCTCGTGAGCGAACATTTTTAGGGCTTTTCAAATTTAAAAACTGGATCGCACACTTAGAGTGTGTGTGTGTGTGTGTGTGTGTGTGTGTGTGTGTGTGTGTGTGTGTGTGTGTGTGTGTGTGTGTGTGTGT
>JAQQZR010000023.1:9816588-9833413 GCA_030068235.1 Notoglanidium macrostoma | reverse complement strand
TTACTTTTATGTTTTATACACGGGGGTGTGTGGGCCCCCCCCCCCCCCCCCCCCCAAATATGGGTCTTCAAATAATCTTTTTCAAAAGATGTATAGTTTTGTCTGATGACTGATTTAATTAATGTGTGTGTGTGTTATTAATTTAATTAATTGCATATACCACAAACCATGTTGGTACCAGATGAGTATTTCTGTGAGTCCACATCATTTTGTACGAAATGCATTTGTATTGCTCTAAATTTGTGTTACTACATTTTTAAACATGGCTTAGTTGTAACTCTGGCATTCCGATAAGGGTGTTGCTAATGCAGCGTGGTGAGGACCTTGTGAGCTAACGGCATAATTATGTTTCCATTTCCATTTTATTTTATCTCAGGTTATCTTGGTGACACTGGTTGTATCAGGTTGAGGTATGAGTTCAGCATGTATTTAAGTGGATTTGGTCTTAGTTCAGGAGAAAGAGCAGTAGATAACTGTCAATGTCAAACTTGCAGATGTAAACTGGAATGCTATGTTGCTTGGTATGAGTCTTGTGTTCTTTAGAATTCATTTTCAAATAAAAAAAGTGTCTGGAAATCTTAATGCCTACTCATGACATTTCTGAAATGAAACTATTGAAATATTTTAAGGGTTTTAAACTTATTAATTAAAAGTGCAGGGCTGACAAGATATGGTTTATGACTCTTTTTTTTTTTTTTTTGACCATGATTGAGTGGTTTTAAGAAATGAAAATGCCATTGACGTTGCCAAGAACTGAAGACGAATATGTCTCTTATTTCAGAGGCCTACTTGAGAGAAGTTTGGGTGCCCTTGGCAAAATGACATTTTTGATTGATTTTTGTGATGTCAAGGGAAATAAACACAACCTCTGCAGCAAACTGTTTCTTAAAAAAAAATAACATTTTCCTGCAAATGATAATTCCAGTGTCATTTTCTGCCTCTTCAAATGTTGTGCTAACACTCAACAACCTCTAAGCAGCTGACTGAGGATCTGAAAACGAGGCTAATTGATGCCTACAAAGCAGAGGAATGCTATAAAAAAAAAGATATTTTTTTTCACTTGGAAATTGTGTGCTGTAAAAAAGTGGAAGTCAAGGCAAGATCTGGAAGACAGAAGGTTTCAAATTGACCGGCATACAGGCAGTTCTGAAAGACAAGCAAAACTCCCAAATGACAGCAGGGAACTGCAGGAAGGTTTAACTCTCAGGAGTCGTGGTGCGCTGGTGTACTGTGCAGCTTTGCTTGCTTGATAATAATGATCAGCTATAACATTAAATCTACCTGTCTAATATTGTGTAGGTTTCACCAAAACAGCTATGACCATTTGAAGCATGGACTCCACGAGACCTCTAAAGGTCTTGCTGTGGTATCTGGCACCAAGATGTTAGCAGCAGATCCTTTAAGTCCTGTAAGTTGTGAGGTGGAGCCTTCATGGATTGGACTTGTTTGTCTGGCACTTCCCACAGATGCTCGATCAGATTGAGATCAGATTTGGAAGCCAAGTCAACTCCTTGAACTCTTTGTCATGTTCCTCAAACAATTCCTGAACAATTTTTTGTGTGGCAGGGTGCGTTATCCTACTGAAAAAAGCCACTGCCATTTGGGAATACCGTACTTGGTCGGCAACAGTGTTTAGGTAGATGACATGTGTCAAAGTGACATCCACATGAATGGCAGGACCCCAGGTTTCCCAGCAGAACATTCCCCAGAGCATCACACTGTCTCTGCTGGCTTGCCTTCTTCCCAAAGTGCATCCTGGTGCCATCTTTTCCCCAGGTAAGTGATGTGCCTGCACACACACATGGCCGTCCACACAATGTAAACGAAAACATGATTCATCAGACCAAGCCGCCATCTTTCGTTGCTCCATGGTCCAGATCTGATGATCAAGTGCCCATTCTAGGCACATTGCTGGTGCTTTTGGTGGTGGACAGGGGTCAGCATGGCCACTGTGACTGGTCTGCAGCTACGCAGCCTTGTGCAGAAAGCTGCGATGCACTGTGTGTCCTGACACCTTTCTATTATAGCCAGCACTAACATTTTCAGCTATTAGTGCTACAGCTCTGTGGGATCAGAGCAGACGGGCTAGCTTTCGCTCCCCATGTGCATTAATGAGCCTTGGACAGTCATGACCCTGTCGCTGGTTCACTGGTTGTCCTTTCTTGGATGACTTTTGGTAGGTACTAACCACTGCATACCAGGAGCACCCCACAAGACCTGCCGTTTTGGAGATCCTCTGACCCAGGTGTCTAGCCATCATAATTTGGCCCTTGTCAAAGTCAAGTTTTCTTCCTTCCGATCCGTCAACTTTGAAAACCAATTGTTCACTTGCTGCCTGCTTTATCCCACTACTTGACAGGTGCAATTGTACTGAGACAATCAATGTTATTCATTTCTCCCGTCAGTGGTTTTAATGTTATCATCATTATCAAAACACCAACTGGGAGAACAGTGTTCATCCCTTTCATACGGTTTCAGAGACTTATAATAGAATCTGTGGAAAGACACACTGAAGGCATTTTGGTGGCTCAATACCTTAAAGACCATTTCTGTTTTTTCTTTCAATTCATGACCAGTCTTTACATATTTCTTCATGCGAACTAATGAGTGAGATTACTTTTGCATATATGAAGCTTTATGTGGACAGGGGATTGGATAGGCATCAATTTTAATATACAATTCTTTTTTGCCTTTTCTGCAGTCAGTATTTTTATACATTTTTTTTTTTTAATCAAGTAGCATATTGAGCTAAGGTTACTTACTTTCTACATTGACAGAAATAGCAAAATTCTCTTGAGTAACACCAACTGCTTCTAGCATGCATATAAACCTTGTACAACGAATGTCCTCTGTCTAGTCTTTGTTTTAAGGAGCTGTCTTAAGCGCTAAAAGCTTTGTGAATAACCACCAAATACAGCTGTCTTAACAATTTATCAATAACTTTTTACCCAATTCTTCTTTTAACCGATCAGTTGACATACTGATAATGTTACGATTATTTTGTTTATATCCTATAACCCCAGAACTGACATATGACATACAACAATATGATCCTCCAAACGTATTCTAGTTGACAAGCATGCATCTGCCTTTCTGCGTGGTAAGCTAATGAGAGATGGACCTGTGTTCTAGAGGAAAGCAGATGGTATGGCAAAGGTGCCAAAATCAGCTCCAAGATGGTCATAGCAGTGCATGCTCTCCCTGATTCAACTCATTAGCTAATTAACGAGCCCTTGATGATCCGAATCAGTTATGTTACAAGAGGAAAGTGTAGTACCGGGATCACCATGCAAGCTTCGTCTTCCAGAGAAATTCAGTTTCAGATAATTTATATACTGCTTTTCACAGTGAACACAAAGCCGTTCTACACTCCAATGAGCATACCAAAGGCAGAAGTTTCAAGGACAAATCCTTAAGAAAATTAAGAGAAAATCGGTCTTCTCTGAGTGAACCTGAAAGGAGCAGAGTAGACACCTCTAAGATATGATGAGGATTGTTGTCGGGGATGAAAATCATGTTGAGGTCCCTGTAGTTAATATATGACAATGCTTAATGTGCACTAGACCAATTTTTAATCTGTTGTCTGAAAAATGGAGTAGGGTGTTTAGCATTAATAAATCATCCATTTTATCTAGTTAAAGAAATGAGACGTTTATGATGTTGTATATTACAGCCAATTTCCATACAAAATGGGCTGTTTTTGTTGAACAAACTTATGCAAAATGAACATTCTATTCTAGGAAAAAGATGTTACTTTATAAAAGATGCTTTGTCTTCTCAGCACCTGGTGGTTACCATAAAACCCGGTATATATGAGCAAAAAAAAAAAGAAATCCTGCGGAAACTATTGACATTCAGATCTCGTTATGTTCATAGCTAGTTACAAGGTCTTACAAGTCTTGCAAAAAACTTTCAGGAAAAAAAAAAAATGCTGACTATTGAATGATAATTGAATATAAGACCAAGGAAACGGAATGGTTTCATGCAGGGAATATGCAATAAAGTTAAATGTGTAGGTAATTGCAAATCATAAATGGCAGGAGTTTAAAAGGAGAATGATAATTGTCATTGAGTGTTAGTAGGATGGATGACACATGCAGTTGGCCTCACGAGTGGTCATAAAGGTCCAGACAGCAGGAATGATTTTGAATAGTAGGAGCGCACGTGTAGCTTGACAAAAATCTAAAATAAATATCTTTATGTGAAGGAATATCTTTCATTTGTCAACTGGGTTGCACAGTACTTGACACATGGTCTATGTGATGATCTTGTGTAGTTTTAGCAGCTTGACTACAAAGGGAAGCCAGAAGGTAGTAGAGGCATGAGCGCACCCTGAGACATTAGCTTGTTTCTGCTCCACTCTCAACAGCTCTGAGTAAGCACATAAGAGTGATGTGCACTGACATCTCAGCCATTCCACTAGCACCTTCATTCTTTATGCTCATGAACCCACATATACACACCTTCTTATCTAAAAAAACACGTAAGTTTTCAGATTATAGTTCTAAAAATAAAAACTAGGACACACAGCTGGGGGTTTTGGAGGAGAAAAAAGTTTCCATATACTGAACTTTTCACAATTCTGGGTACTGACAGAAAGCATGATTAAGTTTTTTTTTTTTTTTTCAGCGGCTCTAGGGCAAAAACCACTTAAAGCTATGTTGATCAGTAGCAGAAGCCAATGTAATGTTGATTAATTAGGGCTTATAAGATCAGGTTCTCTTGTTTTTCTAAAGGATCTGGCTGCATGCTGCATGCTGGACTACATTGAGTTTGTTTAGGTTTTTACTGAAACATCCAGATACGAAGTGGTCTGATATTTAGCCAATATTTTATAGGTAGACGTCAATCCCTGTCATATGTGCCGTCAGTGTATTGGGGACACATCTGCACTTAAACCAATTAAAAATGTAAGAAAAATCAAGAATTAACATAACTGGTTTTTAGCAGCCACAGTGGCACACTAAAGAATATGAACGGTAGTAGGCGAAAGTTGCTTAACTAACTTTTTAAAACAAAACTTTATGTACATAACCCACTCAGGATGGTGTTTGTCATCTGGTTTGGACGATACATACAGTTTTGTTTTGTCAGCCTAGCAATGAATGGCATGTTTAAGGATAACTGCTCCAAAAGGAAGCATATGTAATGAAAATAAAACTGGTTCCAGGACAGCACCTTGTGGGACACCATCATTTACTTTTGTACAAATAAAGGAAAGTAAAGAACATCATCTACATTTGGAAGTTGATCATGAGCAACCAGGCTGTATCAAAAAGAGGCATTGCTGTGATTTTCTAGCCTGTAGAAAATTAAGGTAATTATAAAGAATAACTACTGAGCTACTGTTTTCTTTAAGAGATTAGAGTTTAGATATAAGGGTACATTCGAGCTAGAACTATACAATTAAGGGTTTCTTGATAAAAAGGTTTAATCTCTGCTAAGTTGAAAGCATTAAGAAGGTAATTTCAGGAATTATTTCCTGCTATGAAATAGTCAATAGCAGGTATGGTGCAAGGTTTAAATACCTGAAGCTAACTGTGGGCTGAGCTTAGTGTAATGACTTTTAGACTGTTCTTTGACAAAAACTCTTTGCAGATTAACAGAAAAAAGCCATGGTGTGATCTTCCTAGATATTATACTGACTGATATCTGAACCTGACCGCTGCTATCAGTGATTTATTTTTTAGAATGGAGACTGATTTATTTCAGTTGTCTTATTTATGCATATTGTGACTTTAACATAGGATTTTGTTCAACTATGAATTTCTTGCCTCTTGCCTCGATATCATCTATTACATAAAAAAATATGGAGCATAAAAACAGTACTAACGCAGTGCTGAATCGTGTTAAATGTAGTATTAAAGTGGCAATTCATTTGTGGCCTTAAAGATCTTGAACCAATAAGTCAGAATTTTCTAAAAAAAAAAAAAAATCCTCCACAGATATGTTAAAGGCTACTGAGCGTATAATAATACTTGACCTCTTAACCAGAACCTCTCTGATCAGTAAAATGGACGCTCATGGTATCAGGCCAAAACCTTCTAGTTTTTCTTATGTATGAGAGTCAAATGGCTTCGTTACATAACTATAGATAAACTGACCTTATCAGAAAATCCCATTTTCACTTTCAAGATATGCCAGAAGTTGTGAGTCCACTACCAATAGTTAGTTAGCCTAGTAGTCTAGTATCCAAAACTAATATAGTCTACTCCTTTGTCACTTATTACTCAAGAGTTAGGATTGAGACAAATAATCTTTTTAGTAATTTTTAGTAATTGTATGAAACAGAAATATATTCAAATATGAAATCTGCACTCTATTTAGACAATTTTATCATTGCTATGACACAATATTTAATATATATATATTCATTCTCACTGTGATGATTAATGACTAATACCTGAAATTAACACAGTTAGTACAATCCCTGGTGCATTTTAACCGTTTTATGAATATCCAGTAATAACTGTTTTCAATATATATAAGTCAAGAATCTAATAATGTTTGAGAAATTTGTATTAGTTTTTCATAACATATACAAATGCTGTTGTATAATTTCAATAATATGATATTTTCATATTCGTAGGTCTTACTCTCTCTCTTAATTTCTCTCTCCTGCTCTCCCCTGCAGCCAAAGGCCATCTGTGGCCCTGAAATAGATCTGGAGTGTCAGCTCAGCCAGTACACCCACGTAGTCTCATGCCACACTTCTTCCTCAGCCTTCGACAGGAGTATACATGAACATATATGCACATTACCTCAGGGGAGAACTTGCTGTCATGTATCTTTTGCAATTCTTCATGATCTGAGCTTTATCTCTCTTTCTGGTATCCCTGACGGCCAAATGAAAATGAATATTTCTTCTCCGCCCCCTGTCACCTTCACAAAGCATGTTGTTTAGCTTCCGGGGAGGGGCGAGGGATATTCCGGAGGATCGGGATGGAAATCGGAAGTGAGAGAGTGCGGTGAGGAAGGAGGAGTTGGAGGGAGATCAGACTCTGAGGGAGAAGTGAGTGGGATGCGCTGGTCTATATAAAGCTTCTCTAGGGCTGCTGGCTACAAGCATTCAAGACAGAGACTGAACAGCGAGGACTGAAGCACACTGGTTTCTTCTTCCTCCACTGATTTGAAAACCTCAAAGGAAAGGAGTACAGAACTGGCTTTTCGACAGACCCTCTGTACTTTCTGTAATACCTCAGCACCTGAAGACTCTGCAAGGTTTTTCAGTAACCACCACCAACCCAGGATCAATGGCCTCACTGGAGATGACCCAGCTCAACGCTTTGCCTACTCACCTGGTAGCTCTGGCCATGGAGGAGTTCCCTCAACCTGTGGGAACTCTGAGGGCCTTGGAGTGTGAGAATGGCCGCCCTGGGCGTCATCACGAGGCCCGCTTCATCTGCAGTAAGATTACAGAGGACGTGGCTGAGGAGGGGACTCTGGATGAGGACAGAGCACACCGGTCTTTCCAACAGTCCCTGGAGAGTCTGCGCAGATGCACTCAGAAACGTCAATGGCTTACATATCAGGACTCCACCAGCGTCTCCACACATACTAGCGTGGACTCTAGTGACACTGAGACAGCATGAAAGAACTGAGAACTGACAACAGAAACTCTGTAGAGTGATCTTAATGAAATAGGCAGAGTCAGGGTAGTTGCTTCACATTGAAGCCAGACTGACCAACCCCTGTTATATTTGTCCATGTATTTACCTGTCAGCATTTGAGTATTTGCACAAAACCTTCAGATTGGTATTATATATCTTCTGAATGTGCGTGATGAATGTGTAGCATGTTGCTTAGCTGTGTTGAATGCGCCACAAACTCTGGGCCCCTTATGTGAGGGGATGTAGCTTGAAACATATATCAACACAAACTCTTTGTCCTGCAATGGAATGGTGTCCCATCTATTCCACTTCACGCTCTGTATTCCCAGACTCCACAACAACCCTGACCAGGATGAAGCACTTATTGAAGAGGAACAGATGAATGAATGAACACAAACTCTACTGTATTATTGAATGGCATACCACAAATGTTATGCGCATAAAATCTTTTTGTACATTTTGGACCCTTTTGAATAAATGAAATAACTGAACAAGTACAATTGTCATCCTTAATATACAACAACTGATGTCTTTTTTTCCCAACAGTTATTCCTTTGAGGGAACTTTTAAAAAGCACATTAGATTGTTGATGATAATAAGCACCCTCATTTAGTACACGCCTACTCATGCATTTTTCTTTCAGGCCTTGGCTGGTCCTTAGTGAAGAAACCGTGATGCTGATGGAGGATGAGTAATCTTATTGCTCAGCACACAAACAGTGAAATTCTCCTGTTCCTGCTGTGTAGGTGGGCTCTCCTGTGTGGGAGGATCAGGATGTGTGTAAAAAGGATAGACATAGAAATAAAGCACAGTTGATTGTTTTTTTAGTTAGGTGACGATGCAGACTATTTAAAAAAAATACCTGCAGGATGTTGTGCCTTTGTGTTGTCCATTTGCTGTCATTTGCATTAAATAATAGTCAGTATCACATGTGAGTTTCAGTGCCTTAGTAAGCCAATATATCATTAAATTGCTTCTCAGCAGGCATCCAGAGCAATCGTTTTCTCCGAACATCATGAAGTGAAAGCAACCATCACTACATCTCTTGTCCAACACAGCAGATGGTTGATATTTGAGAATCTGAGCCATGTTTTATTGGCGTAGATCTCTCCTCATGCTTTTTTTCCCCCTCTGTCTGATTCCAGATTTGCTTCAGCTTATGACACCACACGGTGATTAACTCTCACCACCTCTTTTGATCTGTAGAGAAAATGTCAGATAATTACACCCTTTTGAAATTTGCCAGAAAGTCTGAGGATGAGTAAATATTAAACTTCAGAGAAAACAAACATGCACGTACACATAAGCCCAAATCATCAGGGAGTTTTTGGCTATGCTATAAAAGCAGTCTGTAGTGGTGATTTTTTTTAGAGTAAAATATTGCAGCATGTAATATGTTAAAAACATTTTTCCTGTGTGCATGTTGTTTACACAACCTCCATATTGAATAAAATTATTGCAGGTTCATCTTCTGCACTACATAACCCCTCAGACTCCCAGGCATTCCTTGCGCTTGCGTTCCTTGCTCTTGAAAAAGGTAACTACATATAATTTGTTTATTAGTTTCACTGTAGTTACTGAATAATTCATAGTAGTTCCTGAATAATATGCTTTCAGATGAATATTTAATCATAAGCCAGGAGTGTAATGGGTTACCAGAGCTGCTTTTCATTTCAAACTGCACTGCGCTGACCTGTGGCATGGGTCATTTCAGAAATCTGTCAAGCACACACACACACATACACAAACTGAGGATTTGCACAGCAGAACATGAAGGTGCAAGGCGGAAAATGGCTTAATTATTCATGCAAGGCAGGTGCGTTGAAAGCTACTGCACTGTGATGATAAAACAGGGCTTATGGAGGGGTGCTAGTATTTGCCCGTGCATTATTAATGTACTTCACAACAACCTGTTAATGGCTGCGGTATGTCAAAGCAAGTCGTCAGTCTGCTCGTAATTATATTTTCAGTCTGGTATTCAGAATCACAGCATGTTATTTTAATTCCATCTCATTACAAGTGAAAAATTTGCATTGTTGATTGATTGTCATTTCTTGTTGCTGTAAGAATACCCATTTTCTCATTCAACCCAGGTGTCCTCTGTTTGAAACTTTTTTTTTTCTGCTTGCACACCTGTTGAGTATAGCGTTTCTTTCCATTGGGTGTCACTGTTGTCTCGTCAGAATTCCCATCCAGCTCTTCCCAAGCCTTCTGGTCCATGTGTTGCTATGACAAAGACCTTCAAATCAGCTGTGATGTATCGTCTCTGTGAAGGGAAAAACGAAGGCTCGTCCAAACCGCCGTTCTACGAGTTCATTTTAGCCTGGGTTATACTGATCTGAACCTCATGACACAGAAACATGACAAAGAAGTCTCTAGCTAGCGCTACCATGGACCAAGTAGTCATAAAAACAGAATAGCGCAGCGCTAGGCTTTGATAATGAAGCCTTCTTGACATGTTGCCAAAATCTGCACAAAGCTTCACTCATACATGTCTTTCTAAGGCTAATCTGTGTCTAACATTGATGGATGGCTTTGATCACAGGCACCAGTCTATTATGAGGCTGAGGAGAGAGGTTAATCTATTCATTATTATAGGTCATCCCCCCACCCCCTTGAACCTACAACCTCTTTCTTCCATGCTCAAGAATTATCAGCAGAAACCTAATGATCAATATATGCCACATACAGACTTGACTTAAGGGTTCAGTTAATGGATGGGCAAGGAGAGGAAATTTATGCGATGCACTCTGAAAAAGCAATGTATTCCTACTTTAATAGCTGTAAATCCTTACATTTAAATGGGTATCAAAAGGTGTGAATAGAAACAAGCCTCCTAAAAATTATGCGTCAGCAGTGTCTCTCTTAAATAAACAATAAAAAAAACACTAAATACGGAATATTCTTTAAAATGAGCCATTCATAAATTCCACCTACTGATATCTAAATTATATTTACAAGGATGAAATTAAATTATGCTGCCTCTATGCCATGCATTTATTTAATCCATTAGCGTACACTCCTCTTTTGACCTCTGTTGACATCTCCCCTTGGGGGAGAATGAAAATGCTCCACAATACTAAGCTCCTATTTTCTTCGACTTTTTTTTTTTTTTCTTTTTTCCATTACAATTCACCTCGTCTAATCTGAGTCCTGAGCATATTGGCAGGGACATTTCAGAATAAATTGAGTGTGAAGATTGAAAGGAATTAATGTGTACTTGACTATGAGCAGAATGCTCTCTGCTGTAGAGTGAAAAGGCTCGGTGACAAGGACGGCGCTTGTACGGTGATTTGTACATTAAAGGTTGACTTAGCAAAGTCAATAATTGCTCCCTACTCTAGGGACGTCTCTGTCTCCAAGCAATCAACTGCCTTTGTTTGATAGAAAAGACCAGAAGACAATTTCCAAAACAAATAGTCTCCCAGAGGCTCTTTCTTGACCACCATCAAATTTCATAGACTGTCGGGCATTAGCTGAAGTGATGCCCTATTTTCCTATTCATGAGCCTTAGTTATGACTTCGCTGTCAAATTGACCAGAGAAGTAACTCGACGGTACGTGAGCAGGTTACAGCTGTATGTCTGTGCAATAAGTTTAGAAGCCTGGGCAAGCAACATATCTGTGAAAGTTCTAAAGAGCTCGTTATTATAGAATAGGACCTACATGTTATACATTATGCATTACACATAATATGTACCTACATATTATATATAGCATCAATAGTGGAATGATTGCCACCCTTCATGAAAAAAGAGCACAAATCTATAATATGGATAAGTTAAATAAATATTTAAAAATATCATTCATATAATGGATATATAAAATGAATAAAACATGTGATAAGTGATATCAGGCGGCACAGTGGTGCAGTGGGTAGCGTTGCTGCTTCACAGCTCTAGTTTGATTCTGAAATCTGGTTGTTCTGTGTGGAGTTTTGCATGTTCTCCCTATGTATGGGCGACACCATGTTTATAGATGCTAAACTGCCCGGCGTCCCAATCAGGCTGCATTGCTGCCTCGTGCTCAATCTCCAGATCCTGACCAGAATAAATTGGTTCCTAAAGACAAATGAAGAAATGAATGAATAAGACTGGATATATTAAATAGATATATAAAATGTAATCCACATAATGGATATACACAAGAAATAACACAAAGTCTTAACACCCAAAGTGGATTATTTTCATTTGACAGCATGGCTGTTACAGCATGGCAGTGTTGTCAACAATTACAATTTTTTTAAAATTTATAATGAACGAAGCACTTTTGAACTGTTTATAGTTACAGTATAGTTAATATAATAGCATATCTGCAAAACAAGCTTGTTCCTGTTATCAGCTATAAACAGTTATTCCCTCACCAGCCTGTCCTGTTTTCTCTCTCTTGAAGTTAATGAGACTCAGCTCGTCATGTGGCTGAGAAGCTGGAAAGTGTGAACTCCTCTGCCTTGACTTTCATGTGTTACTAACTGTTACAAAGTGCTGACACTGGAGACTCCTTCCATAAATGTGACATTAATATCTCACTCACTAAAAGCTTCACTACATCAATGATTAGATATCTTTCTATACAACAACACAGCTTTTTTATTTCCAGTTATTATTAGACTTAGATTCTGCCATATGAGTCTCTGTTAATGAGCTGTTACTATAGGAACGGCAATGCATTACAAGGAGCGCATCATTTATATATTATGTGTGGAAATATAATTTATGTTGCAGCTGGAACTACTGCCAGAGCTTCTGCTACAGACATTTAATCGCCATCTTCTGATTTGAAAATTCAACTGTGCTGTGGTATAAAAGTTATTAAAACATGCAATGAGTGGTATTTTGAGTCTAAACATTTTGAGTTAAGATTTGGTGACAAACAACACTGAATCTCATTCTGTAATGTCTACGTTAGATACATTTTATTTGTAGAAGATCCCAAATAGAAGGATTTTAGACACTCCTCCATGCAGAACAATTCACACTTTAAAAAATATTTTTTTTTAGATTCTTATGGTTGTGCATGTGGACTTCCCTCTTCAGTTCAGACTGTCAGGTCTGTCAATTCTGTAGACTGAGTGCAAAACACTGATTTGTGTTTCTCTAACTATATGTTCTCTATTATGCTATGTTCACATTACCAGGCTGAAGTGACTCAAATCTGATTTTTTGCCTTAATTTGACACAGATTTGATGTTTTCAGGCCTGTGTGGACACAGAAATCCAAAAGCAGTTAGGTTAGAATTCATGTGACTTTTTGCCTATATGCACATCCTGAGCTGGCTCCTTTTTCATATCCACACATCTCTTGGTGCAGCAGTGCCCAGCGATAGCTGTGAAAACAGCAAAAGCTAGCCATCTGCCTTTTTCTCCTTCTCTACCTGATCATGTACAGCTTACAGACTGTCTTCCGTCCTCCGGAAAACAAAATGCGATGCATACATTAACTACTAGTGCAGCCATCTTTTCTTTAACACCATGAGTCATCTCACAAATAGGACTTTTGCAGATGGATCGTACAAAAATGCATCAATGTGCGCACGCGTACCATTTTGGAGGCCAGATGCATTCACATTACAGTTAGATACAGGTCACTTGTAATTACGAACGTGAACCACCAAGATAGGCAAATCCGATCTGAGCAAAAAATCTGAATTGAACAAGACTTGTGATGTGAATGCAGCCTTAGTCTCTAATTAGAGTTATTTTTACTGATCAAAATGTAAGGATTCTCTGCAGCTGTTGGAGTGAAAAATTGTAATTATTGTGTGTAACATCTAATTTCAGCCCATTCCTTTGAAAGGTGCCAATACTTCTATTTTTGACTGCACTGAGAACTAAATGAGAGATCTAGCATTAGTGTTTTGAGGTCGTATTACAGATGATGAGCTACAGAGGCTTTCTGCTGATGGGCTTGTCACAAACATTTAGCCAACAGTGCAGAAAGAACTTGGTTTCATCTTGTGAAATCAACACCCTGGACAGCTTCATGAATAAATACACCTGCATAATGGGAAAACGAATCTCAAAGCAGTCCCCGTTCTCACACATCTTCAATCATTTGCCGGTTAGGCTGCCAACTATCATGTTTTTGTATTTTAATATCAAGGAAGTATGTTTCTGTGGATTTTTACCCCCTTTTTTTGTACTCGTTTCATCTTGAGATTGCTGACAAAGGAAACCTACAGTATTGTTTGGATGGGAGATGAGATTCTATGGGATGAGTGATAAGGGACATTATGATCAGAGGTGTCAGAACTGAACAGGAAATTAGCCAGTGAAGCTTTTCAGATCTCTGTCTTTATCTTTCCCAAAATGATACAGCATTATCTGGGGGGAGGTAGGAGCTGGGAGTTGGGGGGTGTTGTCAGGGGATATGCATGATTAGCATTATTATGACACTCTATCTTAGAAAACAGCATAGGAGTTTATAGGAGCTGGAGTGTACGATATTTAGAAATAAAGCACCCAATTACATAAAGAATAAAACACTTTCACCCAAAACAATCAAATATAATAACAGCACATCACACAGTGTTTAATTCCATGCATACCATAGCAAGTTGCCAGGGATTACATATATGTGACCCATTGCATCAAATCGGGTATTAAGTCACATTTTGTTTGATGAGTTATGCATATTTTCAGATTCCCGATTCAATAACATCCATTTTGAAGTTTATTTCTGTATCATGTTCATATACAGTACATAGCAACAGTGCGAGTTTGTTTACGAGGAGGCCTTGGAAAACTCTGAATCTTATTTTTTAGAATATTTAAATGATCTCGTACATGAAAGAGGGAAACCTCAGCCTCATTTTCGCACCAGAATTTCCCTGCTATGCTTAAAATTAACTTCACCAGCAGTATGGTTTTATAGTGAAAACAATTTATGTTATTCTGTTAAAACTGGAGTAACCAGCTTGGATAGTGTTCATTAAATTGCTTTAATACAATGTTTAGAATTAAAAATTCTCAATTCTATTAAAGGATCAGGAAGATAAGGTATTTATCAATTTATCAGAGTTTTGCCGAAACTGAAAATGTGAACAATTTCACCTACCTAGTGCAGAGCTAACCTGTGCGACTTAATGCCCGACTCGATATGACGGGTCACATTTTTTGTCATGGTTTCCATCTTTACGGAACGGTTCTAGCTCTGGCTTCACTCTTGTACTGTCATTGGTTTTGATACCTGAGTGTGTTTACCTGTCCTGTCCTGTGTTAGTCCTTGATTAATTTATCAGTGTTCCAGATTTTGTTGTTCAAGCCTTTCTGGCTTTCATTAAACTTCCTGTTTCTGACCCTCACCTGGTGCCCTTGCTCTTGAATATGGATTAGGCTTGTTTAATGTCTTTTGAATGGACATATGGACAATAATTATAATTGTTGGATGTGCCCTAATAAACCACATACAACGTTTTTTTTTACAAAACAACAATTGAAAACTTTTATATGGATTTGAAAATGATAGTTAGTTATCAACGCTATAGCAGCTACATAAGTTTCTTATCTTCCTGAAAGGGTTTTTCTAGACTAAAATGACAACCAAAGAACTCCTAATCACTCTAGATTTAACTTTTTTTGTCCCAAGTTATTTCCTCACCAGGCGAATAAAAATAAATAAATAAATAAACAAACAAACAAATAAATAAATACAGCTTGTAATGTTAATGAGAATCGACAAAGTGCGAAGTCCCCAGCCCTGAAGATTTACCGAACAGAACAGCACTGTCGTATGGCAGAATCTAATTTTCATACTGTACTAAAATTTTAAGCAAAGATTATTCTACCTCAGTCTTTAGGCTGTCAGATTTTTCTTATTGTGAATGTAATGTGCTTTTGGTATGCTCTATCCATTTTTTTTTTGCCTGACACTTATATTCTCTCCGACTGTATTAGCGAAGAAAGCAATTCAGCGCTTTGCTTCCCTGGTCATATGCGGTGACCAAAATTTTCAAACACTGTAATATGAAATGTAAATGTGACATTCTCCGTTATTGAAAATACGCAGAAGGCTCATTGTTTGGTTCTTTCCAAAGTTCTACTCTCCCATTGCAATGGTTCAACACAAGGGCACCCGCTCCTCTTTTTCATTAGCTTCCTTTATTATGCATCGGGTTTGCCAGTTGACACGTTATTCTGTGTGTAATGAAATCACAAGACCTCTCGTGATTAGGTTCCTCACACCCCTGGGGAAGTAGCAAAACAGGAAATACATTAATCTACAAGCGTAAACACTGATGAAGTACCTCTCTTTACAACTAGCAGAGCACATTTCACACTGAGGTAATCTGAGCTCTAATCACCATTGGATGGCAAAAGCGTTCATCTGCTTAGGATTCAGTGTGACTGCGGGGGTGCTTGTCAAGCTCCATCTCACCAAAATGCATACGGAAATAAGTACACAGAGCTCTACTTTTTCTTTCAAGATGCAGCATTTCTTTGTTGCACTTTTCATATGTGCATAAAACTCGCTTCAGGAAGCGTTACTGTACACAGTGTTATCTCCGGGGTTGTGAGTAGAATATTATTATGAGGAAATGATTGACAGAGAAAAGGTCTCACCATAGCGCTATCCTGGGTTATCCATCTTCAAATTACTGCTGTTAAGTTCAGATAATGTCATTTCATGTCTAATCAGCTAATGGAGCCCAAATCCATTTTTAGGAGAGTCTGTCTCTCTCTGTCTCACACAAACACAGACACAAATCTCTCATATTAACTTAATGGCAATATAGATCATTAATAATAAGACATGGTTTATAGCCACATCTCACCCAACAAACCTGTAACAAAAATCTAGGCCAAATAGTGAAGCAGCAGAGATTCTTAGTGTAGCCCAAAAAACAAGAAATAATTATCTATTTTGTACGCTGGGTTTCTTGGCAAGTGACATGTTTTTGAAGTAAGGCATAAAACTTGACAGGGTTTCTGAAATAGACTTTTTCCCCCTATAAGCTGTTTTATTCCTCTTATACCTCAATACTTGGTAATGATTACAATTTGTAATTTATTAATCAACAACACTTTTAACCTTTTATAGTTACATTTAATGTTATAACAAAATGTTGTCCACAAGTCAAGCTATATCCCCTTATCACTTACATTGCATATCTGTTAAATACAGTCATTCTCTCACCTGCCTCTCTCTCTCTCTCTCTCTCTCTCTCTCTCTCTCTCTCTCTGTCTCTCTCTCTCTCTCTCTCTCTCTCTCTCTCTC
>JAQQZR010000023.1:9784051-9813975 GCA_030068235.1 Notoglanidium macrostoma | reverse complement strand
CTCTCTCTCTCTCTCTCTCTCTCTCTCTCTCTCTCTCTCTCTCTCTCTCTCTCTCTCTCTCTCTCTCTCTCTCTCAAGAAATCTCTCTCTCTCACACACACACACACACACAGACACACAAAATCACAGTTTGTCATATTTCTGAGCACTGAAAACTTATTGACCATTACAAAATGCTGACATTTCCTTCTAGAAGGCTTTACCATTTCAACAGTGATAAATGTTTTGTGTTAAATACCAACCTGCTTTTAATCTGTTTATTATTAGCCTTATATTATGCAGTGTGCCTGGTATACAAGTCACTGTGAATCAGTTGTTACTATAGAAACAATAATGGATTCGAATAAGTGCATTGCTATATACACCTGTCATTGAAATTACAGTCAGCACTAATGTCAGTGCAGCTGTTACAGAAAATTAATCAACATCTGACCAAGATTTGAGAATTCAACAAGCTTGAGGTAGGATAATAGTTATTCAGTGTCTGTTCCTTGTTTAGGAAAGGACAAACTGTTTCATGATTTAAATCAGATTACCTTCTGGAATCAAATGGAATACGATTATCTTCATTGTAGATCATTGTCAGATGCAGAGGATTCAGCCGATGGCACATTGCATGCTTTTTTGAAAGCATGCAGAACACAGTGACAGTTCTTGCCACAAGCCTGTAGAGCGTAATTAACCTTATCAATGTTAACAAAAATGAAGATCCAAGAATAGGCTGGTGACTAAACTGCTTAATAATAGCAGGAATGCAGGCGAATGCCAGCACAGGGAAGCTTTTTTTTTTTCAGTCCAGATGCTTAATTCCCACTGGTTTTCCCCTCCTGTCAGATAGGGTTAGAAAATGAGAAAAATACACAACCAGTAAGCCTATTAAAATGATATCTTTCATACACTTGTTTTCAAAATATCCTAAGATACACTTACTTTCCTAAGATTTCATGCTGTTTGATCAGATCAACCAGTGTGACTGGATATGACACAGTTTGGCTAAGGTTGCATTTGCATGTTCCACATGAACAAGGATATGACAGGAAGCTAATAAACAAAGCTAAAAGTCACTTTTGGCACCCAATTGTTCATGATGAAGCTGCTCCCCTCAGATAGCACTAATCATGCCCTTTAGGTGAAGATATCTCTTCCGGTACGTTCCTGCAGTTTGGCTGATTTGAATTGTAAATTGACGATCGCTGCTGCTTTGGGCAGCTCAAGTTTGAACTGCTTCATAATTTCAGCTTCCTGTTTTGTTGAATATGCGAGAAAATATTGGACGTTTCAGCTCTGAACACTTCATCCAATGCCTGTGCACTTTTTTTTTACATAAAATGCAAAGCGTGTAGTTTCACTTCTGCATGCAAAGCATGCTAATACACCTTGTCAACAGCTTCCCAATAATGTCTATTGAGCTACACTGACCTTTGACTAGGCTTTATCTAACATGCAGATCCAGCAGCTCCAAACACATGTAATACTTAGGGCAGTGTTTGTACAGAATTTGATAATATTCCAGTAAAATGGTGTGTGTTTGGCACAGTGTGTGCGCTTTTTCCCCCTTCTCATCTGTTTTAAAAACTTGAGCAATGGCTCAAGTGTTCTGTCCTGAGGGGCCTCTGTGTCTGCTGGATTCAGTCCATGCATTGCTTTCATAGTCATCTCATTTAGCAAGGCAGGTGCCAAACACTTTTAGCTAATAACTAAGCCCTGAAGAGAGTGTATCTCATAATCCGCCTCATAAGTGAGCATATCTTTACAACAGTGCTTATCTCTTCTTATCACACTATAAATTATATATTTGACAAAAATGGATTCAGAGGAAGAAAGTGTAAAAAATGAATTATTAAGACACAAGTGAACCGTTACGATTAACTTATCTTATTCGCCACTTTTGACAGAGGGCTAAAAGAATTAGACTTAGCAGGAATAATCTTCTTATAAAACCTGAAGAAAAGTGACTAGGATTCTGATCAAGACATTTTATTTGCTATAGGCAAACTGAATTTCGTAATATCACTTTTAAGGCACTGCAGAAATGGGACAGCACATTATTTAAAGAGCGTTTAGTTGGATTAGCAGATATTCCTCCATGCCCTCCTTACCTCTGTTGCTCCTCAAATTAAGTGTTAGGCCAACTCTTTTTCGGCTAAGGCGACAAGATAATCAAATGCATAGCAGGTAATTTAGTGACCAAATGACCTTTCTCTGGCCCTGATAATTAGAGTGGCAGATAAGGAAAGTGAGAGAGGGTGCAAAGCTGAATAACATTACTATGCATGAAAATGGGCCACATCACAAAGGCCTGTCAAAGGTTCACTTTTGCCTGGAAATGACTAATCACGGCCCGGACTCCTTTTACTTCTTTCCGGGCACTAAAGTTGACAGGAGTGGCCACAGGTTTGACAGGTATCATATTGCCTCTAAAATTACTGACTCTGACAAGGAACCTGACAGCTATTTGATATGCACGAGCAGAACTGAGCAATAATAGTGCTTTTTTTTTGTAGCTCCAACTTTTCACAGTCTAAGCCTCCCACTCCTTTTATAGAGAATATGAATCGGTAATGAATGGCCTCATATTGTAAAATACCATTCTCTCATATTTATGCAAATGAGGAGTAGCAAAAATCATTATTTGCCGAGTTTGCTAGTTTATTACTTCATTTACCTTCACATGTATAGTAATTGTGAATAGTTTGTTGTTTGGAGAATGGAATATAAATATTCTAGCAGAAATTAAAATATAGATGTCACAAGTCTGTAGGAACACAGGATAATTCAATCAATAAGCAGGAAAAATAGAGGCTTAAAATGGCATTATGCAAGCATCAGCTCATTACACTAGCGTTATATACCAAATTACTGTCAGTGTCAGTTATGTAATTAGGCCGTATCATGCCCTCCTTAGAACGGCTCTATCTCTTCAATCGTTTCAGTTTACTTTATAAGAGCGTTCATGCCAAATCAGGATTTGCCTTCACTGAATATTTATTTCACACTCCGTCTCATGCGTCCTGACAGCCCTGCTATTCACTGTTTATCAACTTAAAGTCACACCCCTAAGGTGAAAATCACATCTGACTCAAATTACCGAAAGCCTGACTGTGCGAGTCTTCAGCGCTTATTGATGCTGATGCTGAGCTGCTTTCAGCTTGAAAATAGGATGGGCTCTTTTCATGCAATCGCCATCAGTGCGCGCTTTGCAGTTGTAAATTCTGTAGCGCGCTTGAAGAAATCTGCCTGTTGCAGTATTGATTCGACTTGTGTTTTAATTTAAAGCCTATTTGGCTCAGAACTAGATTGTGTTAAGGCTGTGGAGCATTACCAAGCCGAAAAAGCCATTTCTGAGATGAAAAACATTAGTGTTGTTCATCCTTGAGCCATTGCACTTGTAGTCATTTTAATTCATTCCTATTTTGGAGTAATACAATAAGCATCTGACTGATGTGTGCGTTCAAATGAATATAAAAGGATGCCATGATGTTAATTAATTTAATGCGTGTCATTAAAAAATGCACTGAATCTCTTTTCATGTGGGTTTGCTCTATGTTGAAATGGCAGGAACCTCACTAGAGGCTCGGAAATGCCCTATAACAATTTTAACTGCACTATTTTAGCTACACTACCTTGCAGACTGTAAATCCCCTGGCCTGCTACAGATTAATGACTTGGCATAATAGACTACTGGATGCAAAGCCAGACCCCAAATGGATATTCTGCAATATGCTGTTATCACCCTGACAATGAATCAAGCTTTGTGTCATGTCAGATTACAACCCAAACACGCTGAATCTGTTTCTACATGTACCGTAGGCTACAATGTTTTCATCCTATTAAGCGTCAGTAGTAAAATCCTGAGAACAAGCTTGATCTGGATGAAACGCTCAGTGTGAAGCCTATAACCATCACAGCACTTCACAACCATGACTGCAGATCTGACTCGAGTGCTTTCTAGTTTTGTTAACATGCCAAAAGCCGGGCCCACACACATACACACGTCATGCTGGCACACACATGCACATGCATAGACACACACACACACACACTTGAGTGGATGCCAGCTCTTCAACCACCCACCCATCTACTTTTACCCTAACATTTCGACTCCACTCTTGTTCTCAACTCCAGCCATATCTGATCTCTCTCTCTCTCTCTCTCTCTCTCTCTCTCTCTCTCTCTCTCTCTCTCTCGCTCTCTCGCTCTCTCTCTTACTCCTGATTCTACTCTCTCACATCCTTGACTATTAGCCAGAAATCCTTTCACTCTTTAACATCACAGTTGTAATCCTTTTATATCCATTGCTGTAAGCGTAGCACTGCTCCTGAAGCTGTATATCATTTTTTTTTGAGCGAGCGCGTGAGAGTGCGTTCGCTTTCTCTCAGTGAAGTTACATTGTATGCCCCGCGAGCGAGATGAAAATTATGTTTCTATGGCAACAAGTGCAGAAATTTTTGGAGGTCAGAGACAAATACAAGGAGGACAGACATTAGGGTATTAAAAAAGAATGACAAAAAGGCAGGTTTGCTCATGAATAACACATGAGCCATTATGAAATCACTCGGTAGGTATTCTTTTAATTTGCTATAACTAATTTTAAATATCTCGTATATAAGCTGGAAGGCAGAAACACAGAAGGAGCAGAGGGATTTCTGGTCATCTGAGGCTCCACAGTGAGAATTTCCTAACTGTAGTGTCTGGGATGATTGATGCCATGCTATGCCTATAATCACACATTTTGCTATCAGACATATCTCTATCTCTGTATAAGTGTGTGTGCAGAGCAGTAGCTATTAGCCCTGCTCTGCTCAGCCTTATTCCTCGACCCAATGGAGGCTGCGCCAGCTACATCAATATCAATGTTGAGCAGTGGCAATAACAAAAGCTCTTTTGACACCGGCATTAGTCTTCCAAATCACCCATCCTGCCCCTCAGCATAAGGGTGTAATGTTTGTGATTTCACGACAGCACAATTTAACACCCACAGTTCAAGCAAGGCCACTGCCCACAGGAACGAACACGGCCGAGCGACCACCTCGAGCCATTAAAGCATCGAGAAAAGAAGTGAAAATGAATTTGATTTAAAAAGAAATTAGGTAATCCGCACAGGAGAAAAAAAGAAGAAGAAGAAAACAGCAAGTACAGACCAGCACCTAATAATGATCTGATGTAATTGGAATACATTTTTTAAAGGTGCTGCATAATTTATCTCATAGAAAAGCCAAAGCTTCTGTTAGAATCAGATTTTATCTAAATGCTATTTTGAAGCAGGGTGTTAAAGAGGCAGGATATTATCTGACTAGTGTAATCTCACAGCTGCTGATTACTACAATTCAGCATTTGGAGGGAGCCTACCACCATCTGAGATGAATCAACATGTAATGTTGAATCTCTCATCCTCTGCACGTCACACCAAATGCGTTGATTTGCGCTCAGTAACACCTGTTGTTGTCAGATCAGAGGCTGAGATAGAGCAGAACCTGACACACTGTTTGCTGTCTTTTATTCTGCTGTAAATATAGAAAAACATATATAACCCATGTTCAGTTACAGCAAAGTTCCTGGTTTGGGTGCCATTTGTGGCCAACTCATATCACATTTACAAATATTGCTGTAGAGTAAATGTACAAGACATTTTAAACATAGGTAACATCTTTCTCCACAAATAAGGAAATTAAAGCATTAATAAAACCTCTACAATGCTGAGAAAAAGCATTTTTGCTTGTCCTAGCTCACTATGACTACATGTAATTTGTATTTTTGCATTAATGTGTGAAAATGAGCTTTACTCAAGCCTCTTGCCTGAACAAACTGAATAACCCTGAATAAGAAATATCCAAAATATCTAAAATATTCCCTAAATTCCATGGCTTCAACAGAAAGCTGCATAAATTAAATACCCTGAAGATCATGAGAATAAGAAAAGTCACTTTAATTTTTACATTTTGTGTATTTGCTAATTCAGTGTCTAAAAAAAAACTCAACCATGTGACTCATTTAAGAGAAAAAAAACTAAACAAATGCAGCCATTGTCAGCAAAGAAACCTTGTTAAAAACAATGCTGTCACCTGAGATGGGTTAAAACATTTTTGAATGGTTAAATGGCTTCCTAATTGTGAAATCACCAAGAAAACATATACCTGTATCCTGTATCCTGTATCCTGTATAGGAAAGCTCTAATACTCTGATTTCACCACTTTAGATTACAAATTGAAATAGTTTCCTCCCATTAGAAGTCCAATTGAAAAACAAAATCCCACCATGATAAAGGACAATGGAACTGTCCAAGCTGTGCTAGTATATAATTTGTACATAACGAGAATTTAACAGCGCTGTGTTATGAAATGCTTTCTCCATCATCAGGTCGAGACGTACATTCCTTGTTTTCATTACTTCGTGCCTTTTGCTTTAATATTTACCACTATTTCACATCGGCTGTACACTATATCCATAGTTGTTGCTAAATCATATGCATGAAGATGTATAACTGAATAAGAAGCTTAAACTGTAAAGGATTAAAAGAGCATGAAGTCGATAAACATTTGTTGGCTTGCTCCATTTGTATAATAGAGGTCATTTAGATGTCGGGTTTCTGGTCAATATGTCTTTATGCAGCTGAATGAAGCCATGAATAACCGCTTATGGAAAGAAAGACATTTCAGTGCCACTGTTGGCATGATAGAAAGGAGACCCATTTTTATTCTTGGCACTGCCCATGGACTATTTTAAGTAGGGCACTAAATACCATCATATGCTAAGTAGATATTTTATTTTTGCATATGTTTTGTGCTGTATGTCTTGTGCTGAGGCAAGGTTATTATAGCTACTATAATAAGGAATCTAACAACACACTTGATTTCAGAGTTTGCTGTTTTGGCATTCATTTTTATGACAAATTACATGAGATGATCAAGCTCCGTAAGACGTGTTTGGGTTCGATGTCCATGTCGGCTCTTTGCCTGGTCAGGATCTGAGTGTCCTCTCTGCCTGGCTTCTTCACACTGGTAACAGGGTGGAGGGAGGCGGTTATTGTGATACCCCAGGGTTTGCTTTGCTCATCTCTGCTCGCAATTGCTGTCCCTTCAGCATGTCACCTCACACCATTCTATTAAACTGTCACATCTTTCCAAATGACTTTCCTTCATCCACAGAAAGAAGCCTGAGCTGGAAACAGGGTGGATTCAACATGCCAAGGGATTAGCACAATTGGGGTAGAAATGGGGTGAAAGCCCATTACTTTGCAAGGTAAAATAAGGGGATATGCAAATGGGCTGCACTTTGTGTTCCCTTTTTTTTGCATCACTTGCTGTGTTATAAATGGGCTCCTGCCAGCATTGTTTCAGCCTTTTATTAGAAACGCAGGGGCGTCCTTGTTGTAGCAGGTTGGAGTGCAGTCAACCCAGAGTGTAGAGCTTCAAAACAATGGAGGAGTGCTATCAGAAAGATGCCAGGGTGACGAGGCTGCAGGAATCCCATTCTTCCTTCTCTGCTTGTCCTTCAAGCCTAGCATAATTAGACCCTTTCATCTTAGCACTGGGTAATACTCGTCACCCGCCTGAAAGCAGTTATTTTGAGAGGAACGATCAGATCATGGTCAGCTGTGTTGAACAAAAGGCATTGCTCATTCTTTGGCTTGCATTTTACACCTAGAGCTGTCACTCAAAATCCACTGGCGATCAGGAACCTCTTTGATAGTTATCGCAATTGGAGATCACGAGAAAATGATCAGCAATAAGGCGGTGTGATGTGGCCCAATGCGAAGTGGGTTTTTCCATTAACAGCATGCCATGTCAAATAAAGTGTTTTATTTCTCTTATACCGCAGCAATTTATTTGATTTCTTTTAGTTATTAATGAACATTTTAACTGTTTATAGTTACCCCGAATGCTATAAAATGTACACATGACAAGTTAGCTCCTGTTTTCACTTACGTTACAGCGATCAACAATCGTTCATTACAATCCTCTCTTCTCTATTGACATCAGCATTTCACTACAGAATCTGTAGCTAAACTGTTTAAGTTTCCTCATTTATTATGCAGAAGATGAGATCCATCAGTGTCATGTCACCGATCCAGCACGGGTCATTATGGCATAGGGCACATAGGGCAGGAAAAGAGCTTATGTTGTGCGTTCTGAGAACAAAGACATACACATGAGATTTGATGTCAGTGGAAGGTGATACCATTAAACACCTTTCAGCTGATATGCACCAACTCGGCCTGAGTCCATTTCACCTGGAGACTAAAGCAGTCCAATTGCTGAATAGGTGATTTATTATAACATGGCTGGTTTGCTAACTGATAAAAAGTATGGAATTCCAATTATGGATGTCATTACCATGCTAAATGTGCGGACTAATCTGAAATAGACCATTGACTACTCACATAAAATACCTTATTACACATTTCGGCAGGAAGCCCACAAGAATATAAGCCACAGCGGTATAATTTATGTGCACTCTCAGGGCAAGGTTATTATAACTTTATAAAACTTAAAAAGTGAAAAAATAAAGAGTTTTCTTAGTTATTGCACCACCATTTGTATTTATTTGTAGTGTATTGTCATTTTCTATCCTATGTAGTTCTTTTGTTGATCATTGAGATTAATTTTAGATACCTGTGTCAAAATTTACACCATTATTCTTTCTTTAAAGAAATGTGAAAAAAAAAAACATTCACTCGGGAATCATCTAAAACATTTTCACGCAAGTATATTTCCGAACTTCTCAAGGGATTAGTGGCATGAATGTATTAATATCTTAAATAAGAGGCATGCTAAATGTCTCGTGGCTATATTAATTTATAAATAACTCCAAAGACTATTTCCTCATGGGGATTTCCCCTGATCATCTCCTCGGAGACTTCATTTTTTCCACATGCGTTCTGTGCACTGCATTGGAGGAGTGTATTCACATTCACAAAGATAGCCATACAGTCGACTTGCCTCTGACACAGTAATGTCATTTTATAGAGTTCAGGTCTCTTTAAAGGCCTCCGTTGAAATATAAAGGACTTTTTCTGCGTGTGTAACAGCCGTGCCCGTGCCCTGTATACCGAAGGCTCAGATGATTGTGTTAGAAATATATTTTTTTCCAGCTTGAATGCTGAGAGTGTAAAGTGTAAACTAAATTCCATCGCTGAAATACGATTTTTATTGATGACAATAGGTGACCTGGATTTTCTGCTGACATCGATAAAATGGAAAAAAAAGGAAGCCTCTTCTACAAGGCTTCAACTCTGGGGTAACATTATTATATGATGGTGGTTTACGTATTAAATATTAACATTAGGAGCACTCTTTACGTTCTCATTTTCTTAAAACAAACAGTAATGTTTGATTTTTCAAAATTCAATTTGCCTCTTAATAGAGAGTCCATGAAAAGCGGATTAGGGGGGAAAAATCAAACAAAACTGGTGCATGTTTTATCTGCATTCCCTGTCAGACTGGAGCAGTAAATGAATTGAACTTAAACTGATTATGAATCACCCAGCGCCTTCTGAACACCGTCTTCGCTTGTTCATTTATAGTACACAGTTCCTATAACCAGGGAGTGATGAGAATGCAGAAATTTAGAATTGGGGTATCCATTTCAAATGACAATATGAGATGCTCTGCAGGACTCTTTAATTTCTCCCTTGCCTCTGAAAGCCAGTGGAGAGAGAAAAATGATTAACATGCTTTTCTCAGCCTGTACTTTTACACTCAGCTGCTGCACTTTTGTTTTTCACTGTTTTATGGATGAATGTTTCTTTAAACAATTTCCCCAATTTTCTCCTCCAATTTGGTCTTGCCAGTCCACCACTCATTAGCTTACTCTCCCCTATCACATATTTGGTATGTCTTTTGTTTAACTTTTTTAAACTAGTAAAGCCTGGCACAATCTTAGATCACATCCATCAGAGTGTAGTATGAAAATGTGCTTCAGTGGAAAGGATAAGACTCAGTGAAAGTCTACTCTTTTGTACCAAGGAGTTAACATAGTCAATGTAGTCATTTAAATTTAAATAGTGACCTAGATATAGTGCAGAAGATATTGAACACTTCCTTGTTGATTTTATTTTTTTTTTAATTCTAAAATCTCACAATCTTTCCAGTCTTCCAATCCCAGACATTCAGTGTGGTTTCCCCACTGTATCTGAATAAATATATTGTGTGTCTGGACTGGATTTCTAAGACATTTTGAAGCTTCTAACTTCAGTCTCCGGTTCTTTTATAATCTTTTTGAACTTTGGGATTTTAGAGGCAGAAAAGTCCCATTGCTAATCTTTTTTTTAAAAAACTGGATTCACTGAGAGAAGAAAGTCAGAAAGAATAAAGGGGCAGTTTGGAAATTAAACTGATGATTTGAAATAGCAGATGATTCCCTGCGAGCAAAAGTTATTAAGAGCTTGGAAGTGCATAAATAAACAGCCGTTTATTTGTACATGCTGCTCCTGGCTCTCCTGGGCCTCATCATTCAGAAGTAATATTATAGACATCATATTAATATTCCTTTTTAATGATGTTTTTCTCCTTCGTGTTTCCTTCAGACAAAAAACAAAGAATCGGTGACATCTCGTGACATGTAAGGCATGACAGACAGTGTGTGGCACAGCCGGCTACCCACTGATTTCCCCTGTGTTGATGATACTTTCTCTAACTGTGCCACCTCCATATGTCCAACAAGCTGTCTGCTTAACAAAGCCTCAGTAACTTGGCTATCTATGAGGATGTTTATACATCAATGGCAGAAGCTTCAGAGAGGGAGGCACTTGTTCAAAGGTGTAAAGGTGCTGCTGTGATTGAAATGTCTCTTTATCTAAATAGAGGATGCCAGTTCTGAGAATTTTCATTATCCTAAACGTTTTCAAAGAGACGCTATCCAGGATTTCATTTGGATGTCCGAGCAAGCCATTGACGCATTTACCCTTTACCATGTGTATGCTAATTAAAGCCAGTTTCACAGATAAGAAACCAGGCATTTCTACAGTTTACTGCTCACATTATGACACGATACAGTCATTAAAACAGCATAAGTTGCATTATTTAATATTTCACCATGAGCATAAATGATTTTGAGCTGGTAGTAGTAATAGGCTCATAGTATCGCTATAGAGCACACTTTATCCCCCTTTTTTGTAATTCAGCACTATCTCTGGGATTTACGTACACATAACTAAACCTCACTTCAAATTGCATACGAGGCTTTCATCTTATAGGCTTTTGTTAAGGATCATAGTGATTCTAAGCAAGCTAATGTTAGCTAAGTTAGCTGATGTCCCAATCCGAGCTTCCGGAAAACTCATACACACAATCACTAGACTGAGGGAATCTGGGAATTTTGCTGGTTTGTTTCATGTATGTTCATCTGGTGTTTGGCTAGATAACTTAATATAAGAGTTACTATTAGAACTAAGCATTTGTTTCAGTTCCTCCACTGAAACATTCTAAAACAATCCAGGGTTTGGATCCATTTTGCTGCAGTGACGTCATAAGATGGAAAGTCATGTGAAATTCTCAAATAAGAAGCACGGCATGAAGCACACAATTTTAAGAAATCCACAAGTACTTTATTTATTATTTAATGTTTTCAAATTGAAGTGTGGTATAATCTGGCCCAATAAGTATATATAAAAGGCAAACATTACATTCCAAAATAAAGATCCTTTAAAAGATGTCCTTCTCAACAAACTATGTGCATATTTCTGATAAATAACAGCACTTAGAAAACAGCATTTTTTGCCAATCCCAGACCACTATAAAACCACTTTACCTTGAAATTTAATCAGCAAAATATATATATAAAAAATGCTTTTTTGCATTAATGTGTGAATCCATTTATCATATCATGCTTGAAACATACTGTCCCATGACTCATCTGTAACAAATGTAATGAAAAAAGTTTGTGTCTCACAGCATTTAGTCGTCAGTGTTACCCGAACACACTCACATTGATGAAATATTTAGAATATATTTCTGGGGAGATTGTATAGAATGTACAAGCTCATTACATAAATAATTAAAGTTTTATAAGTTTAATTCTAATTACATTAGAATTAAAGTTAATTATTAATTAGAAAAATAAAAATAAGCAAAAAATAAAAAAATAGATAAGCAGAGATGCCCAGGCCTCCTTCTCCTGGCCACCTCCTCCAGTATTTCTGGGGGATATAATGCTGGTTTCCAGACCAGCCAAGAGATATAATTTTTCCAGCATGTCCTGGCAGTGGCGGACTCGGGCTGTTTGAAGGGCAGCGGCGAAAAAATACAAAGGGCACCTACTGCACAACATGGCGCCCCACCCATGTATATAAAGCCATGATGCATCATATATGATGAAACAGTCTTCTTTAACACTATGTTATTAGGTGATCCCGATTAAAATATAACCACACTTCTATGATAAAAATACACATTGAAATATAAACCTTTAAAATGTTTATTTCACAAACAGCTCTGAAGTAAAACCCAGAGGGAACTATTAGCATTTGTAACTATTGAAGCAGTTGTCATTGGGCTTGTAGCATATGTTTTGAGGAGAATAATCAGCATAATTTGATTCCACATTGTTGTCTTTAAGGCACCTTAGCACAGCTCTGACATTGCTGGATGGGAAAGCATATGATGAGGGGAATACCTTGAGTTTGGTGACAACATTTTCTTCCTCCACATCATAAAACTGGCACACACCTCTGACAGCAAGGGCGGCTCTGTCATTTGGCATGCCCGTCCAGTGACGTGAAGACCTGATAGGATTGACCCAGTTGGGTGTTATCGTTCCTCTTGAATCTCTGGTGTAGCTCCTGGGATAGTATATCATGAAAGGTAAAGAATACCTTTCCCTGGTAGTGCTCCTCCAAGTCTTGGCCTTGGTTGTCTTCTATAGCAGACTGAGAGCTTTACTTGCATCCTGCATTTGGCATGTCCAGGTATTTCATCTGGAACCTCAATGACTGCTGCCACCTTTTTTGCCTGTATGTTTTTGAAAAAAGGACACTGTCATGTACGGGAGGCATAGAGTGCACCTTATAACAACACCCTTTTCCATTGGAAGGGCACCTATAGGGAACATCAAGTTTAGACCATTGTAAGTGCACCTTGTAGGGCACTGTTTTCTCCACTAAATGGGCACTTATTAAAACACGTTATTGAGTTTTCTTCTCTTGAAGACACATCATCATAATTTATTGCATGAAGGGCACCCTAGAGGGCACTTAAATCATTTTTTCCATGTAAGGGGCAGCCAATAGGGCACTTCCTCTTGTTTTCACCAGTCTAGAGGGCACTTTAGTGATGAATTTTCAACTATGAGTCCGCCAGTTTGTCCTGGGTCTTCCCCAGGGTCTCTCCTGGTTGGACCACACATTTGTGCTTTGCTAATTCTATGCTAACACAAGGGTGTTATTTGTTATGGTAGATGATGCTAAATGTAATCATTGTCTGCAAAGAAATCTTGAGATAATGAGATCAGATAAGCCTCAGATAAGTTAAAACATTTTTGAATGATTAAATGCAGGTTTTCTTATATATGCACTTGGAAATGTCCCAGAATTGGCCACTTCATGACCTAAAAGGACGTTAACATGATTATCTTGTAATTCTAATTAAAAAATTGCCTTTAGTTTTTGATTCTCTCTCGTATCAAGAAAATCAATGTTTCTGAAACTTTTGTAAATCCTACTGAAATTTTTAGTTTGGTTGAGCTTACACAAACATTTACACACAACCTTACTAAAAGATTGATAAATGAGGCCCAGTAGTGAAAAATTAATGAAAAGCCTCAAAGTTTGATGTGTTGTGATTTCCTGACAGCTTCAACTAGTCTGGACTTTCTCCTCTGACCTGTTCAATCAATAAGGCCTCTCTCCCCACAGAACTGCCTCTCACTGGATGTTTTCTGTTCTTTGCACCATTCTGTGTAATAGAGGAAACTAACTACAAACTCATTTCGGTCTTTGCAGAAGTTCGTTTTATGGCAGACAAGAGCGTTCTAGAAAATTAAAGCACACTTTCATTGATCATGATGATGATGATGATGATGATGATTGCTTAAATTTTCAAATAATAAATCTTTCAAGTGCCTAACCTTTGAAAGAAATCAGAAATAGCCTGGACAACCTAAAAATAAGGGTAAAAGAAAGCTGTAGTTGGGCTGTAATTCACCTGTTTTGGGTAATTAAAACACACCAGCATGTTGAGATTTATAAGTAATCCAACAGTGAGTGCTCAAATGAACCCAGTGTGTGTGCTGTTATATAGTGATCCAGTGCTGGCTAAAAATAAAAAAAAATAAAAAAAGACTCAAATTGGGTTACATTTGATTGAGCTTTTTGATGCCATAGATATCCATAGGTATATATATTACGCTCAAGAGACCATGTTAAAGGTGAAAACATTTTCTGGCCTGTCTGTACTCTAATACTGGTTAGAATTCTTTTTTTCCAATAAGCCTGTTTTCTGGAGATGTATCAAAATGGTGTAATGAGACCTTTGAGGAAGGCAGAGCGTTCCCATTATCCCATGCCGCATCTGAGACACTGTATACCTCTAATGATCTACCAGCCCTCATTCCCCTCGATTTAATCATCAGAGTTCTACTACAGAAGAGAAAAAAAAGCCAGCTTAAGCGATTGAGTGCGGCACAGCAACCATGCCCAGGCTTTAAAGGTCTGATTTGATAAGTGTGCTTCCCCCATTTAGAAATGCTGCTGCACCCTAATTTGTCAACACGCTCAGGTTGTATTTTGCTCAAGCCAGGAAGCTGGAACAAAATGAATTACCAGCGTTTAGTATCTCAGGAATTAATATACAATTGGCTATAAAAAAATCTAATCTATCCATTGTTATTATCAGGAATTAGATCCATTTCATTTGCACGCTTTTATTAAACTGTTGTACTGCATGAGTGTTGTGCATGTCATGAAACAGCAAACTGATTTAGTACAGGTGGCTAGGTTTCAAGGAATAATTTGTGTGTGTGTGTGTGTGTGTGTGTGTGTGTGTGTGTGTGTGTGTGTGTGTGTGTGTGTGTGTGTGTCTGTGCGCACGTATTCCCAGCCAGTAGTTGCTGTATGCAGGTGGAGAGCTGGAGCTACTGAATGTATGATGGAAATGTGAGTCATGAGTTTAAAGGAAATGGTGTTACTTATCCACCTATAGCCATTGACCCCCTGTAACCAATGTACTACTGTTTAAGGCTCTGGACTGTTTATGATAATGTCATGGATTCAAGACCTGGCATAATCAAGCTGCCAAAATTAGGCTCTTGACCAAGGCTTTATCCCTCTCTGCTCCAGGGGTGCTGTATTATGGCTGGTCATACACTTTGACCCCGCCTTCTTAATGAGCTGGGACATGTGAAGAAAAGACTGTTTCACTGTACTGTCCTGACAACAGAGTTTTTTTTCAAATTTTTATCTTGTAAAATATATTTTGTTTGGATTCTGTTTTGTTTCCTGTTGATTAGCTTCCTAGTTATTCCATTGCTGTAATTGGATTTGTTATTATTATTATTTAAGTGCTCAGATCATTCACTGTATTCTTCAGCTGTATACTACTATACTATGTGTGCACTGCTAAAACTTCTAGTACCTGGATTCCTGTAGGATAGTGACAGCTGAAATCCTGAGGTAAGCAGTGTCCCATATATTTACTTTTACCTAAGTAAGTTTTGGAATAAATTGAACTCATAAGAGAAGTTTTACTACTGCAGAATACCTTTCACTCACAGAATGTACTCGTTCTTAAAAGGTACATTATATATACTTCTGTTTTGTGACAATATCTGTTGTTAAAAGCGCTATACAAATAAAACTGAATTGAATTGAATTAAAACAAAAATAAAATGCACATGTATTTTGATACATTAGATTTTTGCTATATCTTTTTTGTTGCTGAATTCCAAATTGCGTTTTATGGGGCGCATGTATAATGCGCTAAGAATTATACTACACTAAGAATCTGCTAACATGCAGGTGTATTGTTTGTTCTGGTCCACTAATCTGATTGGTTGAGCGGCATTCCAAAGGTACTGATATTTCGCATAACTGCACGGGGTCGTTTCACCATGTGCGTCGCTCCTCTGTCGGTGTCCTTCATGTAAAATTCCACTTCCTAGTTCGAAACGGTTACTATGGTAGTGTTATTGATATCATCAGCGGAAATGGCAAATGATTCTTTTCAGGACTTAAAAAAGCTAGCAGACATGCTATAAAGTGAACATGGGTTTTCCAGGACCTATTTCTTCTAGCAGAGCAAAAATAAACAGAACATTTGGCTATATTGTGTCCAAAATGTCACTTATTCAATATTAATTTCTTGTTTGTAAAAGTGTTGTATAAGCATTATCACACTCAAAGTCATGCTGTTTTGTTGAATATCAGCACAAGTGTGACTATCTTTGGATATTTGGTACAATAGAACTTCCTCTCATGTGAGATTGATATATATATATATATATTGGAGTTTTATTTTTATTTTTTTTTAAGATATTTCTGTATGAGTATGTCTGTGGATCCATGTGTAAGTCAGTATACTTGAATCTGAATCAAATCCTTTGTTCAGGACTAACTAAATAATTAAAACTCAAATGAAATTAAAACTCACTTTTAAAGCAACTAGACACTCTTAATCTATCATAATGCTGTTACAAGAGTTTTTATTTCAATTCATTTTCTTTGAATTGTTATTACTATTCAGGATCTCACTGCTCAGGATCTCACTGTTTGCCCTGAAAAGGAAATGAATCCTGTGAAACTAGTAGCAATGTGCTACTTGAATAGCTTAATTACCAGATATTGCCTCATCCTTACTCTTTATAACTTTTTATGATTTATTAGTTTTTAAGTAATTGAGTAAGATTTTAGATGCTCTCTCCCCACATTTTGCAGTAAACAGAAGGCAGACATTACCTCATTATCCTAAACTGCACCAGAAAAACGTTCCTAGGAAATAGGATTATAATATTAAATCCATCCATCCATTATTTATACCGCTTATCGGTCAGGGTCGTGGGGGAGCTGGAGCCAATCCCAGCTGACTTCAGGCGAGACACACTGGGCAGGTCGCCAATCAATTGTAGGGCTAACAAAGAGATGAACACACATTCACAGTCACACCTATGGGCAATTTAACCACCTGCGTGGGGTTCTTTTGTCTGTTCTGGTTTCCTCCTACAGCACAAAGACATGTAGATTAGGGTAACTGGCTACTCTATATTGCCCATAGGTGTGACTGTGAGCGTGAATGGCTGTTTGTCTCTGTGTTAGACCTGTGATAGATGGCGACCTAAGGTCTACCCCACCTCTCATCCGAAGTCAGCTGGGCTTGGCTCCAGCTTCTCTGCAACTCTTAACAGATAGGTGGTATAGACAATCGATGGATGGAATTCTATGATAACACTTTCTATATAAATATGATATTCTCATACTATAATCTATGTTTGTTATTTTAAAACTTCCAATATATGCCCTAAACCTTCTCTTAGTGTAGCATTCATGCTTTTTCAAAATTTCTAACATTTTTACATCAACTTCGGACGAGATTGCACCTTTTCCTATGTAAAACTGGCTGTGACTGATGAGTCCATTCACTGCTTTATAAAGGTTTTTGTACATCATCTGGGCATGACTTTCCTATTGAATTTCCCAGTTTGAACACATTTCATGCACAAAAAGCGGTGTACTATGAAAGTACTCTGTTAGCTTTGAGTCCTCTCGCCCTGTGAATGGGGACGGGGTCATCCTGGAAGAGACCACTCCCATCATAATAGAAATATTTCATCATAGGACAAAGGTGATCAGGCAAATGAACTTTGCATTGATTTGCAGTGATGCATCCATGTAAAAGGCCACTGGATTCTTCTATGCCCTTCAAAGCCTGTTTACTTGATTTCCTTAGCCATGCCATAAAACAGAATGAATGCTGTGGTTTGAATTTTCCTAATTCATTATCTTCCATTTCCTGGTAAGTAGTTTTGCTAGAATTTATGTTCGGATTTACTCAACATGTTTTCAATAATTGTTCTCTTCTGATAGCAGCTGGTCTTTTTTGGTCCATGAGAAACTTGACCATGATTTCTGGATAAGCCAGTATAAAAGCTGCTCTTACAAGCATCTCTGGCTCTCATTATATGACCTTAACCCTGTTCTATTGTGCAAGCCTTCTTGCTCTGTGGCAAACAGGAAATATGACTGACATTTTTTTCTGTTGAGCTTGGCAATGTTATTTGTATTACACAGTAGGAACCACTCTGATTATCCCACTTTTTGGCAGGTGTTGGGTGATTTTTTTTGATGAGACCTCAGTAAGAGGTGCTTGCTGGATCCAGTGCATAATTCACTTATTATCATTGCCGATTGGTGTCTGTCCACTGGGAACATGAACATTTCAGCATGCAATATTTAGTAATAGAAAGGCCCAGCCCATGTGTCTTATTTAAAAGCTACCTTATAAAGCTGTGCAAATTGTTCTCAATTTTACCAAATTGTTCATGCTGTTTCAAAGTGCTATTTGATTTGAAAGGCTGCAATAAATGGACATTGCTTGAACAATGTACAAAATGTAACATGAAGTATTGTCTGTATTGTACTGCAGTCTCTTCTCCTCTGGGTCTTATATTATTCTAATACATTTGCAACTATATATTTAATACCGGAAGCATTATTATATGATTAGGCAATCTGCACCAGTGTGGATGGAAGGATGGCTCAGATACTTCATGAGTTCAGTATTATCAGTGATTCATCATGACGTTCAACATAAATCTAAATAGCAGAAGCAGGTGCCAGTGTCTTGTGCTGCTGAAAATGTGTGCTTTGTTGTTTTTACAGAGATTAATGACATGCAGTGTGTGATATCCTCCGCAATCTGTTAGCTCGCATACTGCATGGACAAGCACAGGTGACAAATGCTGCGGATACAGCCCTCCATTACTCACTCCCATATCACGTATCCATCTCTTGTAGCGTGGACTCTCACCTGGAGAAATGTCAGCGTGACAGCGCCCTCATTGTATCCGTGTCCGACACGTCCCTTTGAACTGAGCCAGAGTGCTAAGGTGGACCTGTCCCACACGTCTTGGGCTCAAATTGGATTTTTCCCATCCCCCAACTTCTGTCCTATTATGGCTGTGTGGGTTGTCAGGCGTTAGGATTGCAGCCGAAATGATGTCTGTGCCACTGTAGGTCTTTCTGCTTGTCATCTGTGATATGGATTTATTGTGAAATTGGATGCTAATTTGGTGTCGTTGCTCGAACCGACCTGTTTCTTATCAGTCACTGTTTTTGCCCGGCTCCTCAAAGGAAGGCTCTTGTGCTAGGCTACGGGCTTGTGGAGCATTTGATGTGGCATATTATTTCAGTCCCTTATTTGCAAAGCTCTTATGCAAAATGCATTTTAAAAGGGTGAATGCATAAATAAGTGACAATAAATGAAAACAGAATTACAATGCCAAACCATCACAATGCTCACTCATTTTTTTTGTATAAACCAATTAAAATTCAAAGCACCATCATTATGTTTTCGTTGCAGTGATGAGCTCTGAAAATAAGTTACAATGCTGGTTTGCTGGGAAGGTGACTTTATAATTACATTGGATGCTCTAAACAAACATCTATGCTTAAAATAATGCAGTCATTATAAAATTTACTTAATAGGAATTTGTGCAAATGAATTTTAGCTCTAGTTTTATAAACAGGCTGAAAACTACATGCTCTTGGTCTCGTTTGGATGGAGAGGTTGGCTTCATGTGTGTCGGAGGGAGAAAGTACTAGCCTTCATTCTCCCTGGCAGTTAGCTGTCATGTGATGGAGAGAATTAGCAAGTGGGTTTGATGACCAAGTTGGGGAGAAAATGAGGAAGGGGGGATTACATGCTTTCATTATATGGTCACCAATTTCCCAAGTGTACACAGAGCAACAATTATAGCAAGAGTTAAACACTTTTCATGGTGACAAACATCAGCTGGATTGAAATGTCTTCTTTTAATATTAGTTACAAAAGGAAAAATCTCTGATGCAAATGACTGACACTATACTGGTAAAAAAAGACCTTAAGTATCTTAATAGCAGTTAAAAGGTAATGAATATTTAGAGCCCTTTATTATAATGTCTGTTTGGCAAGTTTTACTGTAGATTTGAAGCAAGGACTACATATTAGTAAAAGTAGTATTCTAAAAATGACTGCTGTAGTTTTATATTTTTACTGCTTTTTTAAAACTCCGTAATTGAAAAATATACATCTGTTAGCTGTAGTCTTACTCTCATGGTGCACACTGTAAAAATAGCATAATTCATTTGCAGTTAGAAAAGCTAGACTGCTATTGAAAGTTCTTTATAATTGTACTTGGAATTTATATTTATATACCTACTGTAGTTATACTGTACATATTTTCGTTTTACACTTACAGGCTATTAGTTAGCTACATTAGCTAACATTAGCTATCTAGCTAGACTAACGGTTCCTCTGCTTCCATTCTGGTTTGAACTTATTGCACACAAAATGTTTCACTGACATTATTGCAAATATGTAATTGTAAGTTAGGAATAAAAAACAATGGACGACTTTGAATAATAGAGCTCCTTTACTGATTGCATACATTTTTCTTTATTACATCTCTTATTTAAAGGTCGACTTTGTAGGGTTATGTAGGGGTCTATTAGCAAATACGTCATACAATATTCTAAGTATGTTTTCATTAGTGTATAATTACCTGTACCTATGAATCGTTGTTTTTCATAAGCTTACAATGAGCCCTTTATATCTACATAGAGAGCGGGTTCACTTCCAATGGAGGCTGCCATATTACGTTGCCATGTCGCTACATTAATCCTGAATAAACAAACCACAGAGAGCACCTTCCGTGTTTCACGTTTTTACCAGTGGCAGCAAGAATCCGGAAGGAACGACCAGAAGAAAGACGAAGAAGTAACAAGTTTGAGAACCCAGAACTTTGTAAATATAGATGATCATACTTATTATTGTACACAAGAAACAGTAAGGGAGCATGAATCCTCTTAGAAAAGCAAAAGCATGAACCAAAACGAGGTTGTAAAATTGGTACAGACAAGGGCAGAAAATAAGGATAAACACTGTGTGGCTTTTCCCAAATGGAAATTACTGATGAGGGACAGATGTTTTCAGAGTGAAGTTGCCTGCTGTGTCCTGGACAGGTAATTGGGTTTAAACAATGTCAAAATATCGTTGCATGATACTGTTCTTATATAGTATTTATTATAATCATTAATTAGCATTGCTAGCATTCTCCCTACTATTGACTTAGGTTTCACTAACACACCAGACTACAGTAACAGGTAAAGCTACAGGTAAAGCACACAGCTGCTGCATAAATACCACTTTCTGTGTATATTGTGCAGACCAATATAATAAAATAATTTTATAAATACAAACCTCCATTACTCTTCACTCCCTTTAGAGTGCTTCCTCTCTTTCTTTTTCTTCTTGAGCAACAGCAGATCAGTTAGCTCCACTTCCACTTTCTGTGGAAATACGCACCTGGAAAAGGAGGGGGGCATTCAGTTGGTTGCAAATCTACAACCTCACCGCTAGATGCCAGTAGATCCTACATAGTGCACCTTTAATTTATGTACATACAGTAGCCTGAAAGGGAAACTCAGTCTTGTTGTACTTTTTGCAATAAAGGTATTCGCATTCACCATTATGTCGCCTAGTTTTCAATAATTATTTACACCTTATGTTTTACTGTGTTTTACAATAAAGTCTCACAAATGCTACAGTAAAGTGGACTACATTATGATAAACATGCTGATGATGGCTTATGGTTGAAGTTTGTTTCTTATTCGTTTCTAAATAGTAAAGCTAATACCTATGTATAACTTTATTTCCAAATCAATACTAAGTTTACGAAGATTTTTACTCAAATTGTTTCCCCCAAACAAATACCTTTTATTTTGCACTTAGGAGAAGCAGCAATAAGAAACCTACAATAGTTGTTTCTTTGCCACTGCATAATACAACATGTGTTATTTCATAGTATTAATGCCTTCATTATTATTCTGAAATAGTATTTAAAAAAAGGTACAAATTAAGAAAACTCTTCTATGAGCATGTCCAAACCTTTGACTGATAGTGTACTTTGATACAATATAATCTGCCAGGAGTAGTAACTGTTTTCCCAGAATAACATACAGGCTGCTGTAGAAAACTATAAAAATATAGACAGGTTTATATACTGTAGTTTACTGAAATTTTTTACAATGCAGTAAATTCTGGACACCAATCCTATGATGCCGGAAATCTGACATGCTGTAGAATCTCTGCTCTTACAACATTCACAACCAGTGGTTAATACTTTTTCAGTTGTGTTAGGTGATAGAAAAAAGAAAAAAAAAAAAACAGGTCAAAGTTCTGTGTTTAACTGAATGCTGCTGAGTTGATGAGCTTGGCTGAGTTATTAATGACACTAATGGTCAATGCAAAGTACAATAGAGAATGGCTCAAATTATAAAGTGATTTTTAAAAATTAAATACCAAACTAAAGCATAACTAAATGCAGAATAGTAGTGTACGTTTTTCTACATGACAGGAAGACAAATAATGATGTAATTTCTACGGGAGTGTATTTTACAATTTAGATCAAGCAAATCTGCAGCATCAGTCTATAGGAAAAGACATTTGTTGACTAGTACATCTGAAAATGTATGATTTTATGAAGATGTAAATGAAAGAATTCAGTGTGGGTGTGCTGCTAAAATGTTTTGATTGTAAGAATTTCAATAGAGGCAATTATACTTTATGTCATTGCATTCAGCAACATTAATTTTTACCTACAGCATCAGACTCTTCTTCATCTATAATTATGTCGACTTGTCAGCAGTTTGCGCTCAGTATAGTAGCACTATTCAGACCTTATCCTTTTTAATTCTGCTATAACTGATTTTATTGAATGACTGATTCATTATATTATTTGGTGAAGGAATGGTATATGCTGTGCAATTCAATAATAAATGAGTTTACATTTACATTTACGGCATTTGGCACATGCCCTTACCAAGATTGACTTTCATAAGTCCTTTGAAGTCTCTGTCAATAAATATGTCCTGATACTGGTTCATTGGGCCTTGGACTAAGATTACCACCAGTCTAAAAACTCTGTTGGGGAGGTGGTAATGTAAGAAAGGCAAAAAAAACCCCAACACTGTTTTTTAATGAAAATGCTAATTTAAGTACTTCAGGAAGAGGTAGGTCTTTAAATGTCATTTGAAGACAGCCAGTGACTCAGCTGTCCGGACATCTAAAAGAAGTTCATTCTGTGAACTAGGTGCCAGAACAGACAACATGAGTGTTTGGGGGAAGGAGGGAGAGGACGAGTTGAGTGTCTTCTGCATAGTAGTGGTATGAGAACCCATGTGAGGATATGACCTCACCAAGAGATCGAGTATACATGGAGAACAGTAGAGGACCAAGTACTGAGCCTTGTGGGACTCCAGTACAGAGTCTGCGTAAAGCAGATATGGATCCCCTCCGTGTCACCTGATATGACCCACCTTCAAGGTAGGAAGCAAACCATTGTCCCATGAGATCTCATGATGATGCATAAGAGAGACTTGTGGCTGGCTGTGTTAAACACTGCTGAAAGGTCGAGGAGGATGAGGATTGATGACAGTTTGGCTGATCTAGCAGCCTGTAGCTTCTCAGAGATGGCTAAACGGGAAGTCTCTGTGGAATGTACTGCTTTGAAGACAGACTGGTTTGGATCTTGGAGGTTGTTTTGTGAGAGATACAGCTGATTTTAAACTGTGTGTTGACTGTAGACAGTGAGTTTTGTAGGCATGGCCATAATGAATGAACAACACTGAATATGAAGAAAAGCACAAGCACAGGAAAAATGTTGTGTTCACTGATTTTACAAATAGATATAATGCAAAGACTTCTTCTATATTATACAGAGCAGGTGTTTCTACTCTACAGATGGCAAACACCCACCTGTTTCTCTTTCCTTGGCAAAGAACATAAAAAAACCTCTCTGAGCATACCAATTTAGGTGCCAGAACATCATCAGGAACTAAAAACCGCCTCTCATTGTGCGGCACTAACTCAAAGGAACATTGTTGCATCACCCTCATTTCAGCTAGCTGCCCTGAAGTTCCAGAGCAAATTTGTTGCAAAATTATTTGCATCAATCCTATCCGACTGCTAGGTAGCCGATCCATTCAGGGGGGGATTCGCGCACACAAACTGAACTGTGGCTTGATGCTGTTGTTTGCCATCTGTGACAGGGGAAAAGTAATTAAAATGTGATTAGAGTAGTGAAACAAACAAGGACACAAAGGTCTGTGCAGAATGTACAGCTGGAAAATAGCAGAACTGCCAAATCAAACATCGGCAGAGAGAGAGAACCATGTCGCTCATGTGGCATCCGTAGAATAAATACAAAAGCTCTCTTGGCTCAGCTCATAGGAAAGCAGCTATGGCCATATGCAGCACCAGGATGCTTAGTTCAAATTGGGTGATCTGGCTTGGCAGGAGAGGAGATTCAAATGGAAGGAGCTTTGTGAACTGAGTTGAGGGAGGATGAATAGCACATTGGATCTGCATGAACACATTTAATGAGAAGTGCAGAGGCCTCTCTCAGAATGGACAACTTGACAGTCTGTTTGGTGAAAACGGCATACAAGTGGATGTCCTGTTTGAAGTCCAATCATGAGATAGAAACTAGGCATGTGGACATTGTGTAATATTTCTTAAGTCTCTACAGCATAAGTTTACTTCTGGATGAGTTTAATAGTTTCCCTTGAGGATTGAGCAGTGCTGTTGTTTTCAGGGTTGATTTTAACACGTGTCTCTGAGGGTTTTCAGTCAATTAGCAAGTAGAGAAAGGGCAACTCTGGAGGATATCTAGCCAAGAAGGTTTGAAGGATATTACATAAGCTGGTCCAGATGTATTAGTACTAATACTGTTGCAAGCCAACATCCTCGTCCTGACGCAACAGACTCCCGTATGGCCAAGAGGATAAATATATTTTAGTTCTGGTTCATTTCCTCAAATAGCTTAAAAGCCTAAAGATCTTCAAAATGGTTCATAAAAGTATTCCAAGTGGTTCTTTTTCTACCGGCTTGATGATCATTTCAGTGCTTTGCCACTTTTATGCATAATATGACTCTTCATTTCCATGAATAGGGGTGGTACTAGCAATTACTTCAATTTGTACCCAAACTGGTAAACCTGAAAGGAAAGTTGCATGTTTAGTAGAATATTTTTTATTGGGAGTTCTTGAGAGCACTATAGTATCAAAACTGAACAAACTGCTCTCATCATACTTTTTCAGACGGCTGAGTGAGGAATGCTAATTGCTCTGAACGCCCCCTTGGAGTAATGGGACTTGTAATTACAGTTTAGCAGCAGACAGACTCCTCATGCTCGCTGTTAATTATTCTTTGCCAAAGATGAAGAGACTTAAGATAAGCATTACAATCACAGCTGCCATTTGCAGGGGGATGCTACGACTTCAGAGTGCACGGAACATCAGTTCCCCAAAATGGCTACCCCCTGGGTGGAAGAGCAATCTCTGTGGATGTTTCAGGGTGACCCCTGCCTTCAAAGCACAAACACCCGAGCAGACGAACTCTGCATGGGGCCTGCACAAATTAGCCATATCAAATTGCGGTCGCAAATTGCCAGCCACTTACTCAAAGGCAGGATAAGCACGTCTTTGATTTCACACAACCACAATGCTGAAAGCTGTTTTTTTTGTTGTTGTTTTGGAGCTGATTTTTGGACTGGTTAAATTGCAAAATATGCATGTTTATGTGGAAAGCAAATAGTCATTTAAAACTGGAGGCGACTAAAGCTATCTATACTAAGATGAGATTGTTAGAAAGTAAAAACTTGGATACTTTTTTGACTAAGCACCCACTTACAGATGTATGCAAACGAAGAAAGATGAAGTAAATGGAATATATGAATATTGATCTCGACATTGAGATGCACATTTATTTTTACATTGATAATCAAATGCATTTATTTGATGTTGATAACCAGCAGTGCAGGCTGCACTTGGCAGGCTTCTATTCCCTCAGAGGAGGATGAGGATTAATTAATTTGACACCTAAATGCTTCAGCTGGGAGTGAGGTGTACACATTTACTGGCAGCATCGACTCACTGTATTCCATTATCTCCGATGCCAAAGCGTAATGTACAATTATTAAACTCAGTGCTATTTGGAAAATAACTATGTTACCAAAAAAATGAAATTCTGTCCTAATTGATCCTTCTCATTTCCATTCATTTCAGTGGCAGATAGATAGAGAGATAGACAGACAGATAGACAGACAGATAGATAGATAGATAGATAGATAGATAGATAGAGAGTGCTGAGTGCTGAGTGCTGCTTCTAAATGTGATGGGTGCTGGTGCCAGCTTGTGCCAACTGCTGATTACGTTCATTATATCTAGTGATTTTGAGTGCTGGGATAGGCAGACAATCTGATGGCACATGCCTGCAATCCCCCACCTCCTCTTGGTGCCTGGTGTGGCTAATGGCATTGTCCAGGCAAAATTAATTAACTGATGTACTTCCGTCTGTCAGCGCCCCCGCACAATTAATCACACAGGGAATGAGACAATGTGGGGTGCCTATAAATTCTATTCACAAGTGTCTGGTTTCACCGAGACTTCAGCTTAAGCCCTATGGATTAGATGTCAAGCGTCTCATAACTCAACAGGAGGTGCTGTAAAATCAAGTCCATCTTAAGCCAAGACGTGTCTGCTCATGTCTAGAGGTCACTCGTCTCTCAGTTCGCTTTGGTGCAGTGGGGTGCCAAAATGAACGATGAGGCTATGTAAGTGCGAGAAGAATATTTTTCCTCCATCTAGGTGAAATAAAGCCTTGTGATGACTTGTTTTTGTCATCAAAAGAGAAGCTGACTCATGGAATCGATGATGCAGTTGAAGCCATACCAATTCTTTATTACACACAAGGACTACAGCTATTCTTCCCACGCATTTCCACTAACACACCTGTGTTGACTCTTTCTCTTTACTCAACACATACATTAGCTGTATCCAATAAAAGCAGGGCACATATGTAGAGTTTATAATTAATTGATGCACTTTGATGCCCTTCCCAAAACCATTTCCGACTTGACAAGGTCTTCTGGGGGTTTTAATTCACTCTAGCTGCCATTCTTCAGGACATGCAGGCTAAATTGAGCCCTCACGGACAATCAGGGAACAGATGCTGAATTGCTTGTATGCGTAGGTTTTAACTACTTCCTAGAATTACTGCTGATTCACATAGTCATGAGTCATGTTGCTACTTGCTTCATAAGGCATATAATGTGTATCTCTTTGTGAATTCTCTTGCTCTGATTACACCAGTTAATTGGTTTAAATGAATCATTGAATCAGTATGAATGATGAATAAATCTAATCAATCAGTCATGAATCAGTGATTAGGCATCTTGTTTTGCGTCGAATATTTATGTAAGATATCAGAGCAAAATTTATGTTCTGTGACTTTTACCTATGCAGTCCTACGTAATAGGCACATTCATGAGAAGTTTGTACAAGGGAAATTTCATTAAATGTACATTTTATATACGACTATAAAATTAAGTTGAAACGTAGGAACCCTAACCTCATCCCCAACCCTAAAATTACCCTCCATATCTTTTAATGTAACTTGAATTATGTAAATTGATATGAATTTGGAAGTGTGAGACCATGTTGTAGATAAATATATACTGTATGATGCTGTTATCAAAACACGCCTCCCACAAAACAGCTACCTACCAGGGAGGATGAAATCTAACATGTTTTATCCAAGATGTGAAGCCACACCTTTCCAGACAGAGAGTGGCAAAACGCTCTCTGAAGAAAGCACTATCTGCCCACTTCTACACAGATTAGCTAGTGTCACTGTGATTGACAGGCAAGTGAGAGTATGTCATTCATTGCATCCAGAGATGAATTGATTTCTGGCATGTCTGCATTGTTTTGATATATTAAAGAGTCTGGCTCACCCTTCCTTGAAACCAGCGCGTTGGTTTTTTTCGAAAGCATGTGACTGCTACTCTGCTCTCTGTGCAGTAAAACCTCCACAAATTCACTGTTAATGATCCCTTTCTAAACCCAGCTCGAACTTTTTCTTAATTTACGTGTCATACATGGAAGCTTTGAATAAAATATTCCTTGTCTATTCTTTCTCTCGTTGCAACCGATGAGATGGCCGAGGTTGGTTCAGGTCCATGTTATACAGAATAACCAATGCGAAAAGGTAAAAAAGATACATTTTTAAAAATAACAACATTGAAATAAATGAATGACTTTTTGCACGCAATGCTCCAGCACTGATCATCCCTTCAGGGATTCACAGGGAGACTTTATACAAAATATTACTGTGTCTCTGGAGGAGTTTATTACAGGCAGTGTACAGTTCAAGGTGGGGTGAGTTAAGCATCCAGTCCGGCTCAGATGAGCTAATATACAAGATTCACAGCAGCTGCAGCCTTTTTTCTTGAAGCCGAAATTTGTGTGCAGTTTTTACATATTCATCTAACAATGTCTAAACATTATATAACTATTTGAGACATCCGTGTTAATGTGTACCAAAAACCAGACGCAGCTTAATAAACAGTTTCTCTAAACGTCAACACAAATACTATCCAAAGATTAATAATTCAAGGACCCAACACTTAAAAAAACATTTTATTTACATTTACAGCATGTACTGTATGAACTACAATCTCTGGTATTAATAAATGTGTTTTTTTTTAATGGTTAACCCTCAAATAAGCGTATCCCAATAACATTATTGACTGATCCGCATATGTAATGTTGGATTTAGAGATGTTGCTGTTAATGCTTAAACAGTCAGTGTAGAAATCTTCTTCTGGAGAAGCACATATTCTCTCACTCAAAAAGAGATAAAATACCAGGATTCTTCACTTCAATTCATCATAGAAATCTAAAATGAGTTACCAATAACAAACAAATCACAACAAGAAAACATAACAAAAAGAATTCTGCTTAATGCCATAGATACACGGTGAGAGTCACGTATGCCAGGGTGGTCTAGACTCAGTAGCTGACACTGCTGGTCGTGTGAGCACTGGAGCAGATTAAGGAAAGTCATTTTTGTCACTCAAGAACACAGTCACACTTTTTAATGGCCAAAGTATAGTTCTTTTCTGTACACACTGACTGTAAGTCCTATTTGAGATTATCTGATAAAAAAAAAAAAAAGTTTGACTGGAAGATAAGCAATGGGTTCTCTTTTGTTTCCACATATCAACATATATGAATTCTTATAAGCCCTGCAAAGAATTTAGACTCCAATGGAACTAAGAGTAAAAGCCATGAACAAACAGGTACAGCATACTGTAAATAAGTATAGGACTCAATATATAGTACACATGAGAAATTCAGGAAATCTTTATCTCTTTTCTGTAGCTTTATCTCTTTTCTGAAGCTTTTCTGAACGGCTCATACACCAGTGGCAGTAAATGGTTTAAAACAAAGGCCAATTATTTAATACAAAACAGTAGTAATAAAATAAAATCAAGAATAAAAATCATATTACCCTCATCTATTTTTGGCCTTAAATGTTTGTTCTGGTAAACTCTTGAGGACCTTAAAAAAGTGTTATTTTTGGATTGAACATTTTATTGTTAAATAGATGATTTAACATCTAAAAATCCTGAAAATCCTTAGAAGCTCAAGCTGGCAAACTGAAGACTTTTTCCTTCATTTCTGAATCAGCATTCTTAATCACACGTTGAAGTTACTTAATGTGTATGATAATGAGGTGGACATATCTAGCATTTCAGCATTACATTGAGACTAACATCTCATTTTCACAATTGTAAAAGCTGCAAAATAGTGAAAACAACATTTTAAACACACACACACACACACACACACACACACACACACACACACACACACACACACACACACACACACACAC